>CP135569.1:555548-780806 GCA_032401905.1 Swietenia macrophylla | reverse complement strand
ATTCATAATTTATATTAAAAAATAATTTTATTATATAAAATTTTAAATTATATTAATCAACAATTATAAAATATTTTAATTTTTATTATTAGCATATTTTTATACTAAAATAATCTTATTATAAAATTTTAAAATTTAATATAAATTATTTGTAAAATAATAAGATAATATATTAGTAATATTTATTTTAAATTAATTAAATTTTTATATTATTAAAGTTTAAAATATAAACGAGGTTCTAATATAAATAAATTAAATGATAAATAATTAAATTAAAATAAATAAATTAAAATTTTAATTATACATATATTTATATTTTAATTAATTAATTTAAAATTAAAAAATAAATATTTTTTTATAAAATTTGTCAAAAAATACGATAAAAACCCTTTAATAAACTAAGAAAAGTACTGAATTAAAAATAATAATAATAATAATCAGCAAAGACATTTGCACGCAGAGAAAAGAACAGCGCAACTGCTGCCAATTGCCGCCACCACATCGGCGCCGTTTTTGTTGTCTGACATCGCCGCCGGTAGCCTTCTCACCACCGGTACCAAACAATTCTTCTGCGGCCGATTTATCTTTCTGGTCACTTTGCCGTTTATGTTTTTACCTTCGTTTTATTGATTTTGCAAATAGGATTTCTGGTTTAGGGAAATAAAAATTTGCATTGGTTTAATGGAAATTTAGATTAACTAGGGAAAATGGGTTTTGGGGCTATTTGGTTACTTGGAAAGAAATGAAAAGCGATAAAAATTTTAAGGCTTTTATGTTTGGTTGCTGGGAAATTGTGTGGAATTTCGTTGTAGTTTAAGTTTTCGATTTGGGTATTGCTGATAATGCTCACTGCTTGTTTAGTCTTATTGACGTTTGAGTTTCTTGTGATCATAATTTATATTTACTGGTTTATGGATGTTTGGTTTCATCATTTTTTATTTCTCTTGTAATTTTATACGTTAATTTAGTAATTATATGAAGTTTAACCTGATGAAATTTTTATTTTGCGCCTTCATAAAAATTTTCCAGTGCATAACGGTGAGGATATGACTAAGTAAATATAGAAATGGTTGAAAAATTTTGCATATTTACTTTATTTTAATTATGTATTGTTGCCATTTGGGTAGTAATTTGCAATATACTTACTTGTGGGGTGCAGAATTGCTTGTATCTTACTTAGTAACTGGTTTTTAAGAGAAGCAAATTATATCATGATCTTACAAAAAGGTATGGAAGTGGACCAGATATTCACTGATGCTCTCAAAAAAATCCTAAAAAGGGTATCAAGAACCATGTGAAGACAAAATAACAAGAAAAAAATTATTTCTAGTTGCTTTTGTAGCTAGAGAGTATGATATATATTTATAGTGTGTGTGTGTGTAGAATATAAGTATTTTGTCATGGTGGTTTATTCAGCTATTTGGAATATGATATGTATATTTATTTTATCTCAGTCTGATTGTGAATTTAGTGTAGGAATATTTGGGAGTTGGGTTTATATTGCTTTAATTTTAGATGGATCATTTTGGATTCAGTTGTTCTTCTCTGACCATTGCTGAGTAAGTTGATATTTGCTTTGCGTAAACAAAGGCCACTCAGAACCAGAGTAATAAAAGAAAGAGATGGCAAATCAAGGTGCCAAGAAGCGCAAGGAAGAGAATGCGCGCCACATGGAAAAGCTCCGTCGCCTCATCATTGCATGCAATGTATTTCCCAGCTCAATAGCTTTATGCCTTGATTAGATTAACCTTTGCATCTTAATCTTCTAAGTATCACTTAATTTCATTGTAATCCAAAATTGGATTATTGATTATGATATACCATCTGAATTGAATAATTTTTTCTTATTTCAAATTCCTGTTTGTTCCTTCATTAATGCTATTTTTAATCTGTGAAGTTACATCGTTGATTGTAATTCTGAACTTAATATACTAACTCGATGTGATAAATTGTGTTCATTTAGGTTATATATGTCGTGGTGAGGATGCTGATCTTTCATTCCACATTCTCATGGAAACACTGGATAGGTCTAGTGTTGACATCTGTAGCATATGCTATTCCATATCAACAGCTTGCTGCAATGGCAAAACCTACTTATGGTGACGATGGGGACCTTATGGATGGTGGATTTGATATGAGCACTGGTGGGATTTGTGGGTATGTGGTTTTCATGTTCATGCTGTTTAGTTCCTTTCAATTTCTATCCGTGGTTCTGTGATTTTTTGATGGAACATGGTTAAATTTAATAGCTTCACTCAAATTGGTGATTTTAGTAAAGTATGTCAATTACCAATAATACAATCACATGAAGATGCAAATTGTGATCTTGGACAATGTTTTGTTCTACGTCATGCTGATTTTACATAAATGCTTGGTTCCTTTGCGGATTACTGATTGAATCACAGCCTTTGTGTTACCTTGCCTGAAAACAAATTTGTTTTTGGCTTTCACTTAGATAATTGTGAGTCAATCTGAATAACCTTATGTTGTCTTCTTTTTTTTTCTTTTTTTTTCTTTTTTTTTTTGGTGTTTTTAGGATTAATTTCAGTAATCCTGTCATCATTCTTGTGTCCTGAAAAGTCCTAACTGAAAAGTAACCTTTGGTTTCAGCCAAATGAGAGCAGAATTTGATTCTATTGTTTAGAGATATATTAACAAACATAATATTCCTCTTTCTAAAGCTTACAACATGATTTTCTTACTTCAGTATTCTTGTTAATGTCTTATTCTTCAATCTTTACTTTATAGATTTCTTTCAGCTATTGGAAAACTGGACTGCTATTTCTTGGTTTTTAGTATCTTGCTGTATATAACAAGAATGTTCTTACGGTTGCTCATCATTTGCAGCTATTTGCATGATGTAATCTACATTACAAGCTTTGTGCAAGTCATGTCAATTCTCTCTGGAAAATTTTGGTACACGTATCTGGTGGTAAGATTAATATACCTAATTGTGCTCAATAAATTGTGGTAATATATGCCTACAATTTCATATGCTTGTCATAGACATTCAATACGGAGGGTGGTTCATTTTTTACTGTAATTCAAAATCCAATCTTTCCCATCATGTCAGACCACTTTATTCTCATTGATAGCTTTTTTCATTAAATGTATGTAAACTCTTTTTATATAAAAGATACAAGAAGGTTAACTTCCAATAATCTACTGAAATTTTGATGAGATTGTTCTAGTGTTTGGTAAGAAATATATTGCAGTGCATTGTAGTATGTAGACCAAAGGATTGTAGCATATTATTTGAGGGCATACTATGTGGTTTTTCTTTTTTTTTTGGGTTAAAGATTAATATGTGTTTCTGCTTGAAATTAGTAGAGTTGTGGTGAACTGACATAAGTTGGCCAATATCTGTGAGCATGTTGATCCACATGAATTAGGTGTCTCTACAGTATAGTGAAGCATATCTGGTAAATGGTTAAAGCTATGGTACATTTAGCTGTTCTGTACAACTTCACTGCTCTTCCACTACAATTTCCAGTTCTTTTGTTGTAATACCTAACCTTTTGGTTGCAATCCATTTGAAAATCTTGAAAAATGTAACAAAACTTGGGATTGCAATGGAAGAGCTAGGGAGGTGTACAGTATAACTGAATGTAGCACTGCATGACCTCTGGTAATAAGCACGCAGAGATTGAGTAATCAAAGTATGAATATTTTACCATGGTTTGATGTTTGCTTTGTCATTTGCCACTGCCAAATTTAAGACATTCATCTAGGTCATGCAGGATCACGTCATAAAATAATGGGAAAAAGAAAGATAGAGAAGTGATAGGTATCACAAGCCAAGCTAACACTGAGGTTGTGGATTTATATGTTGGTTCTCCTTCCTACACATACTAATTGCATTTCGAAGAAAGAGTTTTTCCATCATAAAGAAGTGACAGCACATTTCTTTTCTAAAGTCTTCAAAATTTTTGTTTTCTTCTTTTCTATTATCTGCAAATTATTGTAAGGTATCTGTAAAGAAACACATTTTAGCACTTCCAGAAATATAGGTTCCTAGATTGAACACATATAGCAGATAGCAAGATACTTCTTGTTTCAAGATGTAAGAAAGTTTCTTTTCCTTGTTCCGGACAGCAAGGTACTTCCTGTTTCAAGATGTAAGAAAGTTTCTTTTCCTTGTTCCAGATACCAGCATTTGGAGCATACAAATCCTTCGGTTTCATTAAAGGATTTTTGCCCCAAGGTTCCGAGGTACACATTCTTCACCTATTCACTTTGCAATTTTTGAAATCGGTTATAAAATCATAATACATATCCATTCAATTTGGACTACGATTTTGTTCACAAGGGATATATAGAAGACGAAAAGACTCGCAAGAAGAGGGAAAAGATGGAGAAGAAGGCTTCGCGAGGCAAGTTTGTCAAGCCAAGAACTAGATAATTGAACTGTTTGGAATGAAACTTTCCGGGAATACGACAAGGTTTGCTGCTCTTAAAATTGCAGACTACTATGAAAAAGCAGTTTGAACTGTCTTCCATAACTTAAAAGAATTCTTTAACATTGTCATGGGTAATTAAAATTTTTCTTCACTTTGCCAAGCAGACGAAAGGATCAAGAGATTCTTATGTATTATTTGCTTGGTAGGTTTTAGACAGTCATGCCGAATGTACTTCATGTATACAAACTACAAATGTTCCTGATTTGATGCTGCAAAATGTGACTTCTTGCTATTGCTTTGGTATTGTACCAAATAAATTTTTGTAATGGACCAAGTAAATTCGATTTAGGATGTCTTGAATGACAAAAACACATAGGATGTCTTTGATTTTGAACATCAAAACTCGAAATTACAAATCAAACCAACCAACTCTTTCATTATTTATCTTTGATTTCAATATTCAGTTGTCAATTCAACTTGGTACATATTTGTTTTTCAATTTATTACAATATTTATTTATTTATTTATTGCATTTCATTTCATTTCATTTCATTCTTGCATTGCATGATCCTGTCTCGTTGTTGTCAACATTTGATTGATTACTCGGATTCTATTTGAATTGGAATAAGGTATGTAAGCGAAATAAAAATCACAATTTTTTTTTGTTTTTAACTTTCTGGGAATGGCTTCTGAGTACAAACAGGATTTTCTCAGAAATAAAAGAAACAAAAAAGGTTTGTTAGAGAATTAATTAACCAAATAATTTTTCTTAATCATTATCTAGTTGTCCTGGCTGCTTTGGATGACACAACTGAACTTTTTTTTCTGATCAGAAAAACAGAAAAATTTTTAATTAAAAAAATCAATCAAGAATTTATAAAAATAAAATAAAATAAAATTATCGTAAACTCAATTAAGCAATTAATGATTTTTTTTTTTTAAAAAAAAAGAGAAATAGACGCCGTTGAAAATTAAAAATATAAAAAAAAATATTAAAATTTAAAAATAATTTATAATGCAAAGAATTATAAATTTTTGATTTAATTTTTAAAATAACATCAAAAAGTACTTGGGTGTTTCTAAAAAATAAAAATAAAAAATAAAATTATCAAAATACTAGACCAAAAATCATGGCAAAGGGCCTTTCCTCTGATTTAAAGGATTAACGCTTTAAAATTGTGAGTGATGCAAAAGAAACTTCAATTTTTGAGTCTAATTTATAATTATTTATTATTTAAATTTTTTAAAAAAAAAATTTTAACTTAAATTAGTATAAAACATTTACCTGTAACTTGACTCAGGTGAAGAGAAAAACAGAAAATAAACTCGCCTGGTATCTCAGGCTTAACTTCTTGTCAACTCGGCCTGGACAGCCAACTCTACCGCCATCGTTTTCATTAACTCTCTGAACTCTTCCGCCACCGTTCTGGTATCTCAGGCGCTGGCACGTCCGCTGGTGGCGGACAACAGGACGATGATCTGCAACAACTGGGGAATATTTGAATCCTTTTCGTTCTCCAATCAATCATGGCTGCTGATTTCAGGCTTGACATTGTTAGTGATGACATTACGTGAAGATGTTGTTGTGTGATTTTGATTCGAGTGATTTTCGGCAACATCATTTGGCAAAAAATCTGATTACATCCAGCATGGCTGGCGAAGGTCAGTCTATATGTAAGAAGCCGTAAGTTACAGATTTAAACAGACGAGAGGTTTAAGTCAAATATGCTTTCATGGAACTTAAAAGTTTTGTCTATTTAATCGCGAGACTCTAATTCTTAAAAAAGTCAAACTTGTTAAAAAAAGTATACAGACACAGTTTTTTGAGATGTGTTACACTCAAAAAGTTTTTCCTAAACTATATCATTATTCTTAACTGAATAGATACATTTGAATATAAAAGGACTCAAAAATAAATCCATAAAAATGACAGTCATATTTTGTGATATTCAAAAATAACAAAATAGTAATCTCCCAAAAAAAAAAATTACACAAATTACAAAATTCTCTGAAATTTTTATTTTAATACTCTCAAAATTTTATAATTACATAAAATATATCCTTTTTGAAATATTCATAAAACTATGCATGTTAAACTTTGAGCAATCTTGAGTTCTTCAAATGTGGTCCCATTGATAAAGAACAAATAAATATATATATATATATATTATTTTATTATTTGTGTGAAAATTAAGTGTAAGCTATTTACTTATCTTACACAATTAAATATGTTTCTTATTCACCAATTAATTTACCAAAAGTCAATCTTCTCGAATTTTTAGCTGCAAAATTACTAATTAAGTCTTCGTAATCAAGTTCTTCTACTAAAAAGTTTTTAACAAACAAATAACTAATCTATTTAATTTTTCTTGGTAAGATAAGATTTAATTAACTTCCTCTTTTAAAAGCTTCTTTCTATAGATGCAACCTATATATTCGAAAAACAATTATCTCATAGTTTTAAATGAAATGGAATGTTGATTGCTTTTTTTGTGTTATCTAGTAAATTTTTTTACAAAATACTTAATTCTAAAAATAAATCAATCTCGTCAATTTCAATAATACTATCATTTTTGAAAAACTCTTCAAGATTATTACGAAAAAATTTTAAATTATTTAGATCTATAGATTAAATTCTCCAAATTAAAATTTTCTTGTACATTTCGAATTGCTCAAATTTACCCTTGAATGAAAGAAGAGCTTAGTATGCATCTCTATGTAGGTTTTTTTTTTTTTCCATTCTTTTAGTCTTACATAATTTTTTTTAATATAGGATTAGATATTTTTTATTTATTTGATTAGAAAATTATTTTACTAAAAAGACTTCTAATTTTTGTTAGATTGGATAACCCTTGTATAAGGTAAAAAAAAATTAATGTCTAATTAATTTTTTAAATTAAATACTATATCTTGAGCCATATTTAGAGATTTATGTTTGGTTAAAAATAATTAGTGCAAGATTAATTAAATTTGAGATTTTTAATTTTGAGCTAAATTTTGAGACCCCAACTAACTACTTATATCACTTGTCTTTAGGATTAGTTCTATTAGGGTGAGGAAGGTCTCCATAAAAAAGAAAACACTATATTATTTCTCATATTTTCTTCTTAGCATGTCATTGTCTATCACTTTATAAATACGACTTACAGAAAAATCTTTCTCACATTTAAAGTCACGTCCTTTGCAATAAGCCGAAGAGTGGTTTTCTACATTTCTAAAATTAATAAAATACATGCAATATGCATATGAAACAATCACAAAAAATTTTAATGGACTACAAATACAACATTAAAATTCACAAAAAAATTTGGCGAATTACAAATACGCGGCGATGATCATGTATTTTGAACAACTAAGTAGTACATTGTATTCTAAAATACACGTACTTTAAGATACATAATCGTCTAGTATTTTCAATTATTCCCACGTCAATTTAGCCTAATTCAATGTAGTATCCTTCTACGACACAATTTGTAAATTATTTCTTTATGATTTAGCCCCTTAGTCAATCAAAATTACATGGATTATGAATACAGGACGATCGTATATCATAGCATCGTGTATTGGGGATTGCCAAGTACACGACCGTGATCTTCACGAAGGTGCTTGGTTGGATTTTTATATATATTGTAATTAGGGATTTTTTTTAGTAAATTTGCAAACTATTTAGCGTAGTCATAGAATATAAATCTGCCAAAATAGCTTCCTGTAATATCCCCTTTTCATGGCATAATGGGTGCAAATTCCTCCAAAATTCTTTTTGTTTTATTTTATTCATTTCATTTTATATTTTGACTTTGTCTTCAAGATCTTTGAAATGAAAATATAATTTGCTGTAGAATCATCTCATTCTGTTGGCCTGGAAGAGAGATTGCTTATCGATAAGATGCAAGGAGACTCAGGCACTGGTTCTACACCCAGAGGCAAATCCAGGAAACCCAAATGTGAGCTCTTTAATTGATTTCTTTTGTGATTTGTAATTATTTGTTTTTGTTTGATTAAAATTTATGATCAAAAAATTAATATAATTCCATATTTATGCATTGAATTTATCAACCCTTTAGCAAATTTATGATGAATTAATAATGATCTTGGTGATCATTTTCCAAAAACATGTCTTAAGTTGCAATAAATTCCGGGCGACACTATTAATGTTTAGGTAAATTCATTTTCTCAGACAGTGTCTCAATGAATATATTAAATGCAAATTTTGTTGTGGAAGTTCTTATGCTTGCAAATGATTCTTACAAAAATAAAATAAAATAAAATTTTAAGCCATAATTTTATCCAGTACTGGGTATTGCATATTGAAATTCTATTTTTGTTTGTAATTTTAAGGGCTAAAAATTCTGTATTTTTTTACGAAATATAATTGGAATAAATAAGCTAAATATATATATATATTTTTTTTTTGCTGCAGATTCTCAGTTTTCGCAGCAAGAGCTTCCCGCATTTAAACTAATTCTCACACCAGGATATGTAAAGCTTACAAGCTCTTCTTGTTTTTACTTTGCTTTTGTAGATAGGCAACCATTAACGTTGGCTTTATACTTATTAGTTTAAACTTTTAGGTTTAACAACAATCTAAGATGGTATTAAAACCAAGATCCTGGGTTCAAGCCCTATGTGTTGATTTTAAAATCGTATCCTGTGGATACACATTTTACACAAAGAGACTAGTTGAGACTTGTCTTTTAATACTAATTAACGTAAAATTCTTAAACTTTTAGATCATCTAGCAATAATTTGGCATGCTGATATTAAGACTTGTAACATTTGATTCTTAATTGATTTCAGGTCATCACAGTGTTCATTGCTGTTGGCTTAATCTTCATCCCGATCGGCCTCGTTTCATTGTTTGCATCTGGAAATGTACCATACTTTTCTATCAATTATTTATTTATTTATTTTTGCAATTCTTATGCTTTTAGATTAGTTAATAATGAAATGATGTTTTAAATACAATTATTTATTTAAATCATACGATAAGGTGGTGGAAATTGTGGATCCTTATGATGATGATTGCCTTCCTTCTGATTATAAGTCAAAAAGACTTGAATTCATCCAGAGCAGGGAAACTAACAAGACTTGTACAAGGACTTTTACTGTAAGTCCAAATCTCTTCTATAAAATTGTTTTGGAAACAGCCCAGCAATTTCAATTATATTTTCTGTTAATCAGTCTCCTCCTTGGCATGATAAATTTTTTAAGCTGACCTGCATTAAATATAAAATTATCAGGTTCCAAAGCAGATGAAAAGTCCGGTATTTATCTATTATCAGCTTGAAAACTTCTATCAGAATCATCGCAGGTATGTATTCAAACAATGAATTGTGACTCATTTTTCACAAATTTTCTCAAACTTATGTGACTTTTTTTTCCCTCCAGATATGCGAAAAGCAAAAGTGACAAGCAGCTTCGGAACAAAGCAGATGCAGGTCGGATAAAATCGTGCCAGCCTCAAGGACAAACAAAGGAAAGAAACATTATTATTCCTTGTGGCCTGATTGCATGGAGTTTGTTCAATGACACTTATGGTTTCTCAGTGAAAGGAAAAGATTTAAGTGTCCATAAGAAAGATATTGCATGGGGGAGCGACAAGAAATACAAATTTGGAGGTGATGTCTACCCTAAAAATTTCCAGGAATCTGGTATGATTGGAGGTGCAAAACTTAATTCTAGCTTGCCAGTAAGTATATGTTTAAATATATTTGGGCAGTTCTTCGTGCTATTGTTCATTTCAAACTACAATCTCTAGATATAATAACAGCTGGGTCTCTAAGTTCATACACGAATAAACATATAGCTTCTATGTTCTTATCAAATAAATCCCTGACTCCGATAGAAATGATCAAATTACTTTTATAGTTTAACAACAGTAAAAGAGTATTTCAGTCCTTTCAATAGGGCTCTAGAAAAAAGTGAGTGTTTTTTTTTTTGGTCACAATTGCTATTTGCTTATTTGAAAAAATAAAATTATGGGTTAATTGGTACAATCTCTTAGATGATAAATGATATTTGAGGTTCAAACCCTACTGGCACTGGTTAGAAAGAGGTTTTGATTTGTACAAACATGAAAAATTAAATATCTAAATGTATGTTTAAATTATTTGATTATCTAACTACATATCCGATATATAATTACAATTTTCTATACAAATCGACATAGCAATATTGTATTTTTGTCACATGTCCATGTATGGTATGACATTTTGATATTATGTTATATATATATATATATAGAGAGAGAGAGAGAGAGAGAGAGCATTCATATATAAATTTACATTCACAGTAGTACTCTCCAGTCTTCAATCGTGATAGATGTTGTTAGCATATCAACCAGATTAATTTGTACCTCTTCTAAGACATTTTTACACAATCTCTTTTATCTCTCTCTTTATTTCATTTTATTGTACATTATCGGAAACTAATTACTTGGACTTTGTGATGAAACTTACACAGTTGAGAGAGCAAGAGGATCTTATAGTATGGATGAGAACAGCAGCACTTCCAACGTTCAGAAAATTATATGGGAGAATAGAGGAAGATCTTCAAGCAAACGACAAAATTACAGTTGTAATTCAGAACAATTACAACACTTATGGTTTCAAAGGCAAAAAGAGTATTGTGCTTTCAACTACAAGCTGGATTGGTGGCAAAAATGATTTTTTGGGCATTACTTATATTACCATTGGAGGAATTTGCTTGCTCTTGGCTCTCTCTTTTATCCTTATGTATGTTCTCAAGCCAAGGTGAGATCAACCATGTCAAAACTTATTTTCATTTAATTTTTCCGAAAAAATAATAATAATAATAATAATAATAATAATTTAGAATGTGTTTATAATGTTATTAAAATAATGTTCTTAAAATTAATGATTTTAAAAATAGAAGAGATATTTGACAATGGGTGTTAAAATTAATCTTTTAAAATAAAAAATAATGAAATGTATTTGATATTGCTTTTTGAAAATAAACGAAATAATTATTTTGAAAAACATTTGTAGCCGGTTTTGAGAATATATTTATGGAAATGATAGAAAACAACAAAAATGTTGGTTAACTATTGTTTTGTTTTGTTTTGTGTAGGCCACTTGGGGATCCATCCTACTTGTCTTGGAACAAAAATCAACCAGGGAGATAGATGAATTCAGTGTTTTAATTATGTCCCAAAATTTTCGATTTTATTGATGAAACCAACTCCTTGCCATCTTTCTTGGATAAATCTCCTCATCATTACAAGTCGATCTCTCTTGATTTAAGATGCAAATTTGAAAGAATTTTGTTAAATTATTTGCCTATTTATTCTAACTCATGGTTAAAGGCTTTCTCACATGAACCTTTGTATTCGTTTTGAGTTTTTTTTTTTTTTTTAATTTTTTAGGGTTAACTTTAATATATCCCTGCCAATTTTAATACTTCTAAATGCACCTCCAATTTTTTAAGATTCCATTACACAACAATTGTGAATTAAATTTATGTGTAGAACTGTTATGCTTCTACTTAATTCTGCAAGCAAGCAGAACTAAAATATGCTATAAAAATTCAGTAAAAATTGTGCACCAAATTATCCTTGGCAACGAGTGATTTCTTTCCGCGACTGCAATGGATTAAAAGTCGTATTTACACAATACCAAACATACTTTGGGCCTGTTGTGCTTCTACTTAACTCTTAAAAGCAAAACTGTTAAAAGTATTTAAGTAAATACTCACTTTTACTTGATTGTTAATGTTTACCACTCACCTTCCCATATGCACCTAACAGTCCAATTTTGTTTCACGTCAACTGTGAACTAAAAGCCATGAAACCTCAATCCCAAATTTACTACTATCAAAAAACTTTGTATTCAGATAAACATGGAGCAAATCTCAAAGAGTTAATTGACACTCAACTGTTAATTAGCATCAGTAGCAGAAATTGACACACTGTACTTGGATTTGAGGTAAGCTTCGATGAAGGGCTCCAATTCACCATCCATTACAGAAACGATATCAGATGTCTCAGCTTGTTCGAACATCTTTGACAAGTTTGTATGGATAGAACACATAATTTCTTATCTGCTGGCCCCATTCAACCTGCGCTGCATCACCCCTAATTTGCTTGATTTCCGATGCTCGTTGCTCCTCGGCAATTACCAACAGCTTTGCTTTTAACCGGCTAAGAGTCTCGATATTGTTTGCTAGCTGAGATCTCTCCTCTGTCACAAAGTTAAGCCAACAACATGAAGTTTAGAAAGATACAAAGCTGTTAAACATGTAGGTGTGGTATAGCTCACATAATTCTTGCAAGTTATGCAAAATTAGCATGCTAGTATTATATAGGAAATTTCAAAAGCAGATATCCAAAGCATCAATAGAAAGATTATTTCAAAATGATGTAGGAGAAGAAAAGTACATTCTAATAACTAATATTTCAAAGAGAAATTGAAAACATTAATTGTTAGTAAATATTAGAAAGAACTTATAATGAGACATGGATATTTGGTGACCCACTACTGTATATCTTCTACTGACTCTTTAAACAAGCTAATTTCACTTGACCAGATGGAATGGCTGCCAAAAAAATTTTTACATGCAATGTTGTTGAAACTTTTTCATGCCATTGTTTACTACTATAGCCACAGCAGTGCCATGTCTTCTATAGGAAAACTTTTTATAATACCATAATTGGAGGATAACATTCCTTTGCCCAAGTGACATAATCAAAAGCACTTTGCAAAACATCTGGGTAAAATTTTATTCCGAGGGTCGTCTCCCTTAATAGAGCAAAAGTATTCAAAAGATAATAGAAATTTAAAGGTTTGTGGCTACAAGTACCTGTGCACGAACTGTGACATCAGTTGGAATGTGCGTAATTCAAACAGCAGTTTCAACCTTATTCACATTCTGACCACCCTTCCCACCTGCCCTTGAAAAACTAATTTCCAGGCCCTCCTCAGGTATTTCAATATTCATTGACTCTTCAGGAAGAAGAGGCATGACTTCAACGCCAGAAAAGCTCGTCTGCAGACAAGTTTAGTGTTAAACACAAAATCTGACATATTTGATCGCTAGACTGAGAAAGAATTTCTGTGGCCCCTTTTACAATCCACCACACTTGCATCATAAATTTCAAACTAAAAAGAGAGTCTAGATTTTTGTTTGTTCTTAATATGTTTACCCCAAGCATGCCAAAATGCTATCATTTTCCCGGATTCTTAACAGCAAAAAATCAAGGGTCCGATTCTGACCATGAAAAGCATGCAGAGAGTATACAGTTTATAGAAGAGGAATGTATCACAACAATTTTCAAAAACTCTGCCTATTGAGCTTATAGTTTATATTTGATCCAAGAAACTGACAGATATTCATGCTATGATTGTTGAGAAACATTGTGATTTGAGAAACATTGTGATAATGCCAAATTGTAATTCTTCAAGAAAACCTCACAGAATGCAACGGAACATTGCAATTGTCATCATAACAGTCATGCAGATCATCTAATTATCCGAAAGATATTCTAGAAAAGATAGCCAGTAAAAAATGTTGATGGGGCATAATTCTTCCCAAAAAATATAAAGGTGCAGGCCAGAAATAAACAATTTTCTTTCTGCTTCAAGATCCTGTTATGTGTCAATTCTCCTTATGAAGTCTTAGTTTAAGTTTCTCTTATTAATAAGAAGATAAACCAAAAGAAAGATCACAAGACAAACTACCTGATGAAGACCTTTGGCATTGAAAGGAGATTGTTGTACAATCCTGTGTGTTCCTTTATCTCCAGAAAGATAACCATATGCATAACGGCCTTCCACTTCAATTGTTGCTGACTTAATACCAGCTTCCTCTCCTGACAATTTCCCAACCACCCTTGTCTTGTATCGTTGCTTCTCTCCCCATCTCACATACATCCTAAGAAGCATGTCAGCCCAATCATGAACTGGAAATAATCGAAGATTTTTACAAAGGAAAAGCAGAAAATAGTCTTCTAATTAACCTTTGACTATTAGGATTTCATGAACAACTAAATGAACAAGAGATTGAAATGGATGGAAACGAAATACAAATGAGGGTGCTCATGACCATTTGCACATTCTAAAGCTCACAAAGTTTATAACCAAATATTGCTGCAACATTATAAAATGTAAAGCAGAATACATGTTGAACGCTTCAGAGAAAGTCAGCTAATACTGAAGATTACGGGGAACAAGTCAGTCACATTCACTTAGCTTTGAAAGGATAATTAAGAATTAACAAAGTTTCAGCCATTAATACGTGCAGTGATAACCAGAAATGAGCAAAAGAAATTAGGCCAGATTTGAAATCATAAAGTCAAGGTTTCTAAAAGTCTAACTTGTGAGAAACCATTTTTAACAAATTAAGGCAAGATTTTAGGAATACAGATCAAGATTCCCATCTGACTGAAAAGAATGAAAACAAAGGTGGTACAATTACTCCTAAAGCAAATAACTAGTTACCTGTGCATCAGTTCCTCCAGCACCAGCTGTGATAGAGATAACAGCGCCTTCTTTGTCATAGGGACCAGAAAGAAGTTGGGTCAATTCAAATCGATCCAGCTCCTTGTTTAATTCTTTAACAATACCAGCAGCCTCTTCAAGAAGTCCAGCGTCTATGGAGTCCATCTCCTCCGTTAGCTTAACTATAGTCACAGCATCATCAACCTGCATCATATACAAATTTGATTAAGTAAACAAACAATAAAATTTTAGAAGTGCAGATAATATAATGACACAAAATAAGTGTCTATGTAGTCCCAAAAAGTCTATATTAATACTCAGTATTATATAAAAAGCTGGTGGACCCTGGTTTTGAAGTCAATCAGCATGTTCATTTTATCTTTGACATCAGTCAAGGCCTGGAGGGTTTCTTGCGCTGTAGCACAATCATCCCCAAAGGAGATATCAGCTGCTTTTTACTCCAAATCTGCAAGTTCTTTTTCTAATTGTTGGAGACCAGTAGATGCTCTAATCTCTTCAACATGTGCTGAGGCAGTTTCTACATCCTTTCTAAAGGTATAAAAATCTGTCAGCAATATGAGAAGTTAGAAATTCGTACTGGTTTAACAGTGCAAAAAGCAAGTTTCATTAAAAATGCAACAGCACAAGGGTCACGTAACAGCCTAGTGCTTTCCAGGAATGTGAGAGTGGTTCAAAACATTGAACCAGACAAGACTAAGTTTGAAGCATAAATGAACAAGTAATCATACATCTCCCCCTCAAAATGTGAATATAAATCTCAATATTGAGTTGATAACAAATCAAACCTCCTTTGCAGTCAAGGCTTATCCAAGTTATCAAAGACATTCACCTTGTTCAAAAAGGGTAAAACCTTACAAGCTACAATGTAAGGAGGATACAACAAACAAATTTAATGGTTCGCATAAATGAATCATTTGGACACAAAATGAAATGCCAATATACAACCCAATGACAGTAACTTTGGCAACCATTATCTTAGATCGCTGTCATGATAATCAGTCCTTTTGTTTTACTCAACAATGATAATCCCTGTTTAAACTCATCAGCTGAGGATACTACAATAGTATCTTAATTCACAATGATGATCCTAAATACTTTACAAAGTTTCTATCAAAGACTTTGCATATCCATAAATTAAAAATTAATTTCAGCCTGGAAGCCACAGAAACAGGAGTGATCCAGACTGCTCTTAGACAACATCATAAGCAATACTAAATCAATTAACAGCTCTGAAAAGCATAGCCGGATTAAATTTGAATCAAAACACATGCCTACTTCCACTACAAAAATATTCATCGCTCACCGACTTCTGCACTTTGAACTTAGAATTTATAAGATTACACAACATGATAAAATTTAAACCTATGGGCAAACAAGCATACGGAAAATACCTTGCATTACCCATTCTCCAGTGTCACTGTTAACCTCTGCACTCAACTGGCTCTCTGGTGTGGCATGTCTAACTCGAACAACTCCAAATACACAAATAAACACACAAGTGTAAACTCAAATAAAGACTTCAAAATCACATCACATTCATTTCCAAAGAAACTCGTTGTCAAATGAAAAAATTTTAGAGCATAATTAGATCAACTTCAAAAAAATAATAATAACCAGCATAAAAAATTACGTAAAACCCATAAACACCTCTCCAGAAAAACGAAAACAGAAACAAAATAAATAAACTTGAGACTTTAAAACCACTTCACATGCATTTCCCAGAAAAACCATTGAACAAATGAACAAAAATAAAAACGAGTAATAACCAGCATAAATTACACCAAACGCAGAAGCCCTCCACAGAAGAATCAAAACAGTAGCAAAAATAAAAAAATTTAGACAGAAATATACATACCCAACAAAGTTGAAGGTAAATTACAAAGAACCCACCAAAATTTAGCAAAGAATCCATACAAAAATACAATAAAAAGTGGAGGAAATTATCGTACCATGGGAGAGGAAACGTGAAGAGGGACGGCGAAGGGTTTTGGAGGATGAGAAGGTGATGAGACTGGGAATTTGCAGCGGCAAATGATGCGGATTTTTACAGGAAGGCGTTGTGGGTGGTGTTATTATGGGAATTAAGCCAAGACGAGTTGGCAGGAGAACCCCCATAGCTGTTCAGAGCACGGAGAATGAAAACAACTGGATTTGGAAGGATAGAAAGTGAAGGAAGGAATTCACTGCAGTGGATTTGCCCGCCACTCCATTCTCGTTAGGCGTTGTGGGTGGTCCCTGTTGTTTTATATAATTAAATTATATTTCTCATTTATTTTTTGAACACTTTTTCTCTCCTCTCTATCTTTCACCTCTACAGACGACTGTCATTCTCATATATATTTTCTTTCTATTTTGTAGATCGAATTTTATTCGTCTTAATAATATTAACATTCTATCATTTTCTACCTAAAATTAAGTGAAATATATTCCTATAAATTAAATAATGTGATGGTTTTTTTACTTAAATTAAATTTATTGTGACATTCTGAGTATTTAGTTGATAATGATTTGTTATAACTAAATTTGATTTTGAGATAATTAAAAATAAAAAATAAAAAAAAAGAATGACATGAGGAGAAAAAAATATTTATTTTTATTTTTCTATGCAATTATAGTTTTATCATAAAATTAATCAACTTTAACAACATAAAGTAATAATATGGTACAAATAATTAAAAATTTTATAAATTTGATGCTCGATAATAAATAATTGTTGAAAAATTTTTAGAGACACCGAATCTTAGTACAACAATTCACTAATACAAGGTGATTCAATAAGTTAAGGCATGTTAAAATCATTATCTTTAAAGGAAAAATTTCTCCCTTCTAAGATATTATCTTGGTATAAATTAAGTTTAATGGTGATTTTATCTCCAAAATTCAATAGCTTAGTTTTATAAAGATACACTTCCACATATAGAATTTTAAAACAACTATCTAATATTTTACTTTTTGGTGTTAAAATAGAGATACAATAAGGAATTGTTTTCCTTCTCAACCTTCTCAAAAAATCGATAGCCTCTTTTTATAGTATAAAACATTATTTTACTATTAAACAAAAATTAATATCATCATAATATTGACTGTTAATATAAAATTTATAATTAACAAAAAAAAAATAATATATGTTATAATATATAATAATCAATTGAATTATATTTTATAACCAATAAATATATAATGATATAAGTTACGAATTTAATATAATGGCTAATTAATTATGACGTAGTGTGTTTTAAAATATACAAAATATCCAACACAATTTAAATTAGAATTATAAGAGAATCTAAATTAATAATGAAAATATTGAAATTATTTTTTGAAAGATGAGGGACCTATGTAATATAAATAGATCAATTATATCTATATTTATAAAAATTTAAACCTTAGTAGGCCGATGTTATTATCCCACTTTTATTATTAGAAAACTTAAAAAGAATTAAAGAAATAAATTTAATTATTAATAAAATAATATTATTATTAAATAAAACTCATATAATTTATTGCAATTTCTACTCATAATTTTAATTTTAAGCATTTGCATGCAATCATAAATTTATTATTTAAACTGATAAATGTTTAACGATTATGCCATGTATTTGTTATCTCTAAAGTTTTGACAGTTTATACTTAAAAATTTCTATAAAATTTTGATAAATTATGATTAAAAATAGAATTTTAATTCTATTTTATTGATCCAGTATTTGATTTAATTTAAAATGTTTAAAAATTCAAAACCTTAAAAATTAAGGGAGTAAAATTAACTTAATTAAAAAAATTAAATTGACCAAACAAACAATGAATAGATCAAGAATTTGTTGAACAAATAAACTAAATAGACAAAAGATTCATACAATCTCATATGGATCAACAAAAATATATAAATTTTTTAGTTTTCAATTTTGTGAAAATGCATAAAAACAGCATGTTTATATATTTATAGTGGTGAACGGCTTTCTAATCTTAGCAAATGAACATTTATATTAATTTTGTCTAATATTTCAAAAATATTTTTAAGTATTCTATTAAATTTAAATAAATGTTAAAATAATATAAAATGATTCCTTAAAATATTTCTAAAGTAAAATGATGATGAGAAGATTATGAACATAAACCATTAAAAAAATTTATTTTCTTTTTCATACATATTATACATAAATTTTTATTTGTGAAAATTTATGAAAATTTATAGAATCTAGCTAAGCAAGATTTCTTTTTTCTTGAAAAAAAAAATACTATCAAGAAATGCAAAATAAATTCATGGCAATCAAGAAAAAAAAAAAGATGTAATTTATTAGTCTTTTTTTCTTTTTTGGCCTATGGTTATTTAACAAATTTTCTAAAACCTAGACTTTCGTTTTGAACAATTTAAATGATAATAAAGAAAACAAATTTAAAGAAAAAATTCATATGAAAAGTTTTAAAGATTAATTTATAGTATTTTAATTCAATACTAATCCAATTCATAAAAATTTAAAGAAGATGTTGAATCTCTTTATCACTGTAGAAGCCAATTAGCGATAGGCATATTCAAACTAATGCTTTATATTAGAATGGATTGATTTAAAAATTTATTCAATCAGTTTCACTTTGAAACGACCAACTTAATCCAATCAAATAGATATTAAAAATAATTAAAATTTTACATTTGATAATTTTATGTTTCTGTAAAATTTTAAAGTTTTAAATAAAGCTTTTCAATTAGATATGATAAATGTAATTTGATATGTGTTTTACAATTATATTTATTTTTTGAGCTTCAAAATAAATATAATTTGATAAAATAATTAGACTATAATAAATTTTGAGCTTAAGCTAAATGGACAATATAAATAGATAATTATCAATTTTTATTAATTCAGTTTAGGCTTTATTATCAAATTGAATTATATTAACTTAAATTAAAACTAATGATTTTGAATAAGTTTAAATCTTAGATCCAAATTGAATTTACCCGCCCCTAAAAGCGATCCATATGTTATAAATTTTTACAAATTATTTTTGTTAATATATATATATATATAAAGCAATTTAAAGCCTACAACAAGCATTGGGTATCAATAATAGGTAGTCTATAGCCATTTTAATAATAACAATTAGTCACAATGCAATTTAACTTTTTTTTTTGTCAAGTAAAATTGATTCAAATAAATTTTTATATTAGCAGCTTTTTTTATAAATAATATTTTTAAAAAATATATTTGATTGATTAGTTGACAATTAAAAATTTTTAAGAGATTTATGTAATTAAATTTTGTAAAATTCTATGACTACTATCAAATAAGCACACTTTTGGTGACATGAGCTACCCATCGTATATTTTTAGTAGTACTTTTGTTTTTTGTTACACTTTTCGGTGCTACTACATTGCATTTTTATTGTAGTGTTATATTTATTTGATAATTTTGTTTAAATAATTATAACAATAGAGGAATTAAATAAATTTTTATATTAAAAGACAAGTATTTGAGACAATTTAAAATATCAATAAAATTAAGAAATTTAATTCATAAAAGATTTGATATCTGAGCTTCTCTTAATATAGTTAAAATGATACTTTTAATCCTTAATAGGTGTCAAAAAGATTGGACCTTTAACCTTAGAAAAACAATCCAAAAAAACAGTGACTCCAATTTGTTACAGTAAAATATTCATAAGTGAAAAAAAAAAAAGAAATTCTTTAGAAGAACAGTAATCAATGAAAGTTATTTATCATGAGAGCGTAAATTTCTATTTTTGTCTCTGTGTAGTTAGTAGCTAACAAAAAAAATTAAAAATTTACCATAAAGACTTATTTAATAAAACTTAACAAATAATATTTTTAATTAATAAAAGTATAAAACTTAAAAATCAGTAATTTAAATCATGAACCCAAAATAAAAATTAAGAAATCTTACCACAACTTTTCTTTGAAAAAAAAAAATAAAAGTAAAAAGATCAGGATCTTTAATTAAATATGATATGTCCCTTATGGCATTTGTTTGCTTTCAAGAGAAAAATTGTAGGCATGAAAATGATCTCTACTGGTTTCTACGTGGATTATCAGTGATATATGGGAGAAAATTAAAATTCATAACAAGTGTGGTTAAAAAGTTTCAACAAGCTTATGGTAAGATTGTTCTTACATGAAAAATCACGATAATGTTAAAAAATTACGTTTGAAGGAGGCATGAGAAGAACAAAATACAAGGAAGTAATTAATTAATTAATTAATAAAATGAAGTAATTAATTAATTACTAAATGAAACAATTTATTGAAACTTAGAAAAATAAAATCAAGAAAAAATTGAAAAATTTATTTATTTAAACAATACTATGGAGTTGTAAAAATATAAGCAATTTCAATAATAAAAAAATTATAGTTTTACCATTCATTTAGAATAATTTTTCAAATAAAATTTATCTAAATGAATTTTTACGGTACTAAAGTTTTATCGGTAGTGTTTAACAAAAACAATTTCATTTTTTAAATTATACTATGGATGTAAAAAAAATAAATAGAGATAACTTAACTAATATGAATATAATTTTTATACAATACAATCTAATATTAACCTTTTCTGGGTAAAATTTAATACAATATAATCTTATTTTATGTTACATGGTGTTTTTATATAATATAATATAATGCATCAAACATGTCCTAATTGAATAGGCATCATATTAACTAAATTCACAAGGAGAGCATCCTTTATTGCCTTCTGTATCATGGTAAGTATGATTCAAAGTTTGCTTTTAATAATGAGTGAATAAATTTTATTTTAAATAATTATATTTTATTTAATTTTTATGAGTTGATTTCATTTGAAAACTCATTAGTTTGAAGCAATGATTAATAATTTTGTTTTATGATATGTACCATTTTGATGAAGTTTTATATAAGAAGCATATATTTGATTTAGTGAATAGATGTAATTGTTTTGCCTTAACTATTTTTAGTTTCATTATGAGTACTCTTTATATTTTTGCATTTTTAGAATTTGTGATAATAAAGTTTGGCCTAGATTTTTGTTTTTTATTCTCTTTAATCGGGAGCCATAAAAGGGGAAGGAGTACACATGCCCTAATTATACATTTTGATCTATATATATTTATAGGTATCGGTACAGAATGAGAAGTATAAGGCAAAAGGAGATTTGATATTTGACACTTGATATCCATGTGCGTGTGTATTGTTACATAGTAATGTTTTGATATTCTGAAAAGTTTTTAATGGCCCTACGAAATCTTAATTTTACACATGTATATTTGAGACTGAATTTACTAAGTTATATTTTTCATTTTTAGTATCTATTCAGTAAGTTTTCTCAAAAACTCACCTTTCTACTTCACTTTTCAATTTTGCAATATCTAGCTCCTAGATGAGTACTCGTCGGGATTTTGAAAAAAGTATTGGGATACTATGATATACCTACAGTCACCTAGGGACCTTTATTTTGCATGGGTCCATTCAATTTGTGTATATGGCGCATAATGCTTGATGATGTATATTGTATAGTATTTTGTATACTTTTTGTACATGATGTATATTGTACATATGGACATGGAGCCTTTAGTACATACATATGAATTTTGTTTATATAACTTGCATTTATCTAAGTTTAATATCTGCATATTCAAATCTATAAACAAGTTTTGTTTGAGGCTTATGGGAGTGGAATATCATCACCTTCATGCCAGTCACAAGTACGATTTTTTAGGGTATGACATTTATACTTTCAATGTTGAAGAGCCATGATTAATAAGGGAGCATTTAGATAATTTTAACAAAATTATCCTTGATCTTAAAGCCATATACATAAAATTTGAAGACAAAGACCATGCATTGATGGTCATGACTTTATTACCACCAAGCTATGAACATGTTGTGGAGACTTTACTATATAATAAGAATATTATCACCATGGATGATTTTAACTTCAACTTTAAGGTCTACAGAACTAAGTAAAAGGGAAAATTTAAGAGATTCAAGTGATGTAGAAGGATTAGCTATAAAGGAAAAGATAAGAAAAAAAGAATGGAAATGTAATAAAGAAAAGATATCTAAGTCTACATGGAAGAAATTGAAATGCTTTTATTGCCATAAGGAATAACACTACAGAAAGAATTGCCTTAAGAGAAAGAATTCCAAGAAGGAGAAAATTTTGATTAAGCAAAAAGAGGCTATTGTTATCATGGATGAAGATTTCAAGAATACTTTCATATTAGTGGCTTCAAATAAAAAACTTAAGGGTAAAGTGTTATTGACTCAGGTTGTACATTTTGTATATGTCTAAATAAAAATATGTTATTTAAGTTGAATGTAATCAATGAAACAAAAGTTTTATTACAGAACAATATGCCATGTGAATTAAAAGAAATTGAAAGCATTAAAATGAGATTACATGATAGAGTAAAAATCAAGTTAAAGAATGTGAGATTTGTGCCAAATTTAAGAAATAATTTAATCTTTTTAGAAATGTGAAATGAATTGTGTATGTAATTAAAGCAAAAAAAAACAAAATTTTAAAAGTGGTAAAAAAAGGAATCAGGAAAAATGGGTCTTATGTTCTGAATGGTACAATTATAACTGGTGAATTGGAAATTATTGTGAATAAAAATATAGCTAACACAATGCTATGGCATCACAGATTAGGTCATCTAATGCATAAAGAAATTTGTGAACTTGAAAAACAATGCTTATTAGGTGATCAAGTAAAAAGTGATTTAAAGTTTCGTGAATCATGTGTACTAAGCAAACAACATAGAGTAAAGTTTGGGGTAAGAACATATAGCATTAAAGAAGTATTAGACTATTTACATTTTAGTTTATGAGCGTCATCTTAAATTATTTTCATGAATGGGGTTAGGCACTTCTTATCAATAATTGATAATTTTTCAAGAAAGATTTGGTGTTTACTTTGAAATATAAAAACCAAGTATTTGAAAGGTTCAAGGAAGGAAAACCTCCAATTGAAAATCAAAAAAAAAAATAAATGATTAAAACGTTAAGAATTGACAATGGCATATATTTTTGTAATGAATTTTTTGATAAATGCTACAAAAAAAAAGGGGATAGAAAGGAATACAACTATTAAACATACACCTTAGCAAAATAGTTTAACTAAAGGCTTCACAAGACATTAATGGAAAGAGTGAGATGCATGCAGTTAAATGCTGAATTGTCAAAGATGTTTTAGGGAGAAGTAGTAACCATAGCGACCTATTTAGTAAATAGATATTCTATAGTTGCATTTGATTTCAAGACACCAATGGAGATTTGGATAGGAAAATCAATCAGTTTAAATCATCTAAAGATTTCTGGATGTACAACTTTTACATACCTTAAACAAAGTAAACTTGACCTAGAGCAATTAAAAGTATGTTTATGAGGTGTCTAGAAGTTGTAAAGAAGTATAAATTGTGGTGCCATGATGGTAAATAAGGCAAGTGTATTATAAGTAAGAATGTAACTTTTTATGAAGAAGAGATAATGGAAAATTAACTAAATACAAAGCTTGAGGATAAATAGTGGTGATAATGCAAAAAAATTTCAAATTGAGGCAAAGCTACTTAGGAAAAGAATGAATGAGCCTAAATCTACTAATTAGTCAATAGAAATACTTGAAATTGATTCTCCAAAACCTTAAAATTTGGAAGATTACAACTTGGTTAGAGATAGAATAAAAAAAAGGCATCAATGCCTCATTTATATATGGTTATATTAATCTAATAGCATATGCCTTATTAATAGGGGAAAGTTTTGAAAATCATAAACTCAAAATAGTTTCTGAGGCATTTGAAAATGAAGAATTAGATAAGTGGCTTACAATAATAAATGGTGAAATGAATTCATTGAAAAAGAACAAGGCTTAGAGGCTGATAATTAAACTTAAAAATAGGAAGATTATGGGAAGCAAATGATTTTCAAAAGGAAGGCTGATGATTCTAATACTGGATCAATAAGATATAAAGCAAGGCTTATGGCCAAGTGTTTTACTTAAAGATAAGGTCTAGATTTTATTAAAGTACTCTCATCAATGGTCAAATACACTTCAATAAGAATACTTTGGGCTCTAGTTGTTGTGTAAGACTTGAAATTAATACAAATAGATATAAGATTTGGTTTCTTACGTATAAAGCTAAATGAAAAAATTTTATAGGTCTCAACCTAACGGTTTTGTGGTTAAAGACAAGGAAGAAATGCTTTGTTTGTTAGATAAATCACTTTATAGATTTAAACAATTACTTAGACAATAGAATATGAAGTTTATTAGTTTTTTGTAAGGAAAATGTTGTACCAAAAGTATCTATAACTACTGTATATATATTTAAATCTGTTGGTGCTAATGAATTGATATATTTGTAATGTAGATGACATGTTGATTGTTTGCAAAAGCATAAATAAAATCAACAAATTGAAGGAGAACATTCTTCTGCGTTTAACATGAAGGATTTAGGTCCAACTAAAAAAATCCTTGGAATTGAGATCAAAAGGCATAAATAAAAAAGCTTTTGGTATTAACGTGACAACAATATTCGATAAGAATGCTAAAAAAGTATAGAATAAGATATGCTAAACTAGTTTTGACTCTTCTTGCTACCCATTTCATGTTGTCCAAGGTTTAATGTTCAATAACTTATAATGAGAAAACTTGAATGGAAAAGGTGTCTTATGCAAGTACTGTTGGTAGTTTAATATATGTCATGGTGTGCTCTAGACAAGGTTTAGCACACTCAGTAAGTGTAGTAAGCAAGTTCATAGTAAACCTTTGAAAGCATAATTGGGATATTGTAAAATAAATTTTGAGATACATAAAAAGGAACATTAATTGTAGCTTAGTGTATAAAAAACTTAACGCTAAGAAGAATGAATTAGTTAGGTTTGTTGATTTAGATTTTGCATCTGATTCAAATAGAAGAAAGTCTTTGATTGGATATGCATTTGTGTTGAGTTGTTGAGTTGTTGTGTAGTGAATTGAAAATCATCATTGCAATGTTATATTACCAATAATAGAGTCTGAATATATGGCAAAAATTGAATCTATCAAAGAAGCTATTTAGTTAAAGAGATCATCTCAAACTTAGGGTTTCTCAAGATTCAGTGGGCATTTATTGTGATAGCTAAAATGGCATGTGTTTCATGAGAGAACAAAATACATAAATGTGAGGTGACACTTCATTCGTGAAGAAATTACAAGAAGAAGAATCAAGCTACTTGAAGTAAGTACTGATGATGATGATAATCCAATATATATGTTAACAAAGACTACAAGTGATGTAAAACTTAAATATTGTAAAGAAATGCTTAAACTTTCTTCAATGCTATCTGCCCAATTGATTTAAGAATACTAAGTTGCAGTAATTTCTGAGTAACATAGTTTTTGCTTGTACTTATGTGTTGGATGTTTGTATAATTCATTATTAGAATGCTTGCTAGAATTGAAGAAAGAAAAACTAGTATGTTGAGTTGGTTAAAATAGAATAAGAGTGGAGAATTGAAGAGATTAATTTTGTTTTTAGTTAATTAAGTATTCTATTGTGTTAGTTATAATTAGAGGTGATAATTTTTAACACGATTCACTAAACCGACATAAACCATACATGAATTTATAAGTTTTGGTAAACATAAAATGACACAATTATTAAATAAATAAGCATAATATTATACAATTAATAGTGTCAAGTTCAAGTTGAAAGTTCTTGACACGTGAATCAATTTATAATGCGATTAACTATTTGAATAATTATAATGTATTAATTTATTTATAATTTAATAATTTTATTTTATAATTTTTAATAATATTTAAATAACTTAATTATATTTACTACATTTTAAAAAATATTTAGTTATATTTAGAATAAAATTAATTAGTATTTATATATATAATATCATAAATATATATTGAAAATATGTTAAACGAGTAATGCAATTATAATCTATTTAACTATTTATTAATCGTGTTAAGTTAAGATTTTAAATTTCTGACACGATTATTAAATAAATTATATTTAAATTAACCTTTATTTAATATGATCCAAATACAACTTAACACGAAAACGATACAATAATTTAAATTGTCGCTCCTGATTATAATGATAGTAAGGATAATTTAGTTATTTGTTGACTTAACAAATGAAAATATTACACGTGTAGATTATTAGCTATATTAGTTGTAGTTATTATTATAGTAGGGTGAAGAAACAAAAAGAAAACATAGCAATAATAGAAGCTTTCCCTGAATTTTCTCCTTTAGTTTTCTTCCTGGTTTTATGTTCAATCTCATGTGTATGCTCTTGATTATTTTTGGTTAATTGTTACTAATTGACAAGTTGATTGCTTTAGCTGGGTTGAGAGGTCAAATTAATTAACAATTAACCTAATCCCTAAAACAAAAATTTATTGCGAATTCTTAATTGCACAATTATATATCTCACACCCTCAATCAATAAAATTATGATTTTAACATAACTAATAATTTTAGCATAAATTTTTAATTATATATATATATATATATATATATATGTGTACGTACACCTACCCACAAGTATTGGAAAATATATGGTGCATATGATCACTTGGATAATTTGAATTAGTGAGAATGTGTTTGATTAATGCTATTTTCATTTTTTTTCTTTAACTGTCATTTGAACTTAAACTTCAATTTCTTGTTGAAGATTGATAAACTTAAAAGAAAAACAAGTTATTATTAAAAATAAAATTATATATTATCTAAATTTTATAAATTTTCACATTTTATTAAATACGATTATGAGAAAAAAATGAGTTATTATTAAAAATAAAATTATATTATCTAAATTTTATAAATTTTCACAGTTTATTAAATAAAATTATAAGTTGTTACATATTAATTACCCGTGTTAAATTTATTTTCAACTATTAAATATGTATTGTTTCAATATTTGAAAATTTGCATAAAAATTTGTGTAAAAAATATATATATGTTGCCACCAATCTTATTCCTATATAAAATACACATATATACATGCTATATATATACATATATATATTGTAGTTAAATCATTATAGATCTTTCCAAACTCCACAGAAGCTCTTTCTACCTTTAACATTTTTCAGTCCGAGTTTAGCTTCACTGTTGCTTTATTTCCTAGAAGTGCTTTCCTTCAACGACTTCAACACTTCTTTGGAAGCCACTTTTGTAGCCGTTTCTTTATCGGTAGCTAAGGCTGTATGTGTGAACAATCTGCCGTTCGCCTTGACTTCTATTGTGACCGAAGACTTACCATTGACTCGTAAATTAACCTTTTTCTTCATGTCAAAATGTGCTTTTTGGCAGAATTCATTCAACTCCCGAGTAGGGTGGAATTTCATCGTCCCGGGAGTAACGAGGGGCTCTAAAAGTGGCCTTATACTCTGAAAGACTATCTCCTTGTTGCTCCCTGAATCAACAAATATTGCTCCCGCCAAAGATTCTATGATGTCTCCAAGAACCTACAAAGAAAATTAGGAAGATGATCAATAGATACTCTAGAGAACAGCAGAAAAGAAAGATATAAATGAGTAACTTGGGAGCCAAAATCAGTTCTCCATAAATGGGAGACATAGTTCAACATATGGGGTAAACATATTGATCTTATGATGGGCTACAATTTGGCATTATTTTTCATTGGAAAGTGAAAAGGGAAGAACTATAAGATTTCATTTTTCAAGTACAGTGCAAAAAAACCCAGCATTCTTGTCTGATGGATGAGAATACTTGCACAATTGTAGTAAACTGAGAAACAATGTGTATTGGGGACGGACTAAAATTGGGAATCATTTCAGTGCCGACAAAAGCTCGAGTCTCACTTGAATTTCAATGCATCTTACCTCATTAGCTAAATCAAGTTTAACTGACTTATCCAACCATGTTCAAGAGCAAAAACAAAAGCTTAAAAGCATTGGGCAGAAAGTAGAGTTGTTCAGAAATTGAAAATCGTCAAAAACCAAAATGGCCGAGATAAAACAGACAAAGATGAACCAAATTCCAGCATAAAACAAATACAATTACATGTCATTACAAATTACTGACCTTGGGGAAAGATGACTCAGATTCCCATCCGAAAGTAGATTCCAGAGATAATTTCTCAAAATTGTTAACAGTGTTGATTATTTGCTTGTGCAGTTCTTGTGAAGCATGGAGAATATGTTTATGCAATCCATGCTTAACTACCGATTGTGCATAACAATCATTGTTCACAGAAGCAGACCTCATGTCGGTTAAGATTCCTGGCGACAGGTTAGGATATTTGTTGAATAAATGGACAGTGATGAGATAATCTAACACTGCATCTCCAAGAAATTCCAGCCTCTGCAAAGCAAGTATTACATTGTGATTAACTCCAACATCCTCGAAAACATAAAATTCATTGGAAAAGAAAATATTGCCTACAACAGTACTTGTGCGTAGTACCAATAAGTCTAGAACATCGTTGGAGATATAGCATGAGAAGCCAGCATTTTGTATCTCATAATCATTATGTTAAACAATGCCGGAAATCATTATAGGAAACTTTCGTTAGAATACCTGATAACATCTCGGGATCTCAGGAACCATGTAGGATCCATGGGTCAAGGCCTCCACTAATAAAGATGGATCACGGAATGAGTAGTTCAAGAGTGACTCTAAATGGCGGACATTAACAAGCCTCTCAGCGAGAACTTGAAAGTGTCGGTCATACGGTACATTCACAAAATCCACCTTTATACCAATCCGGTCCAGGAATAATAATCCAGCATTTTCACCACCTGCACTGAGAAATGCCCCAATTAGTGCCTCAACTGCATCCGCAACTGTCTTTCTTTTTACCTTCTTTCTGCCAAGAACATAGATTTTTCTTGAATCAGAAAGTGAGTCCTCCTTCAATGCATAGCTTCCAGAATTATCACCAGGAATCATCCAACTTTTAGGATCAAAGGACTCAACACGGATAAATCCCTGCAATTTTAGAAGAAACGCAACCAAGTCACAAGATTTGCCATGTGATTTACCAGGTATTGAGTGTAATTATAAACTGGAAAATTACAATCTAATGAGTGTTTCAAAAAAAAAAAAAAGGAGGATTTCCAGAACCCCTGCAAGTCGAATGATTTTGATAGCATTCCAAAACAGCTGCAACACTGAAATATTAAATTTAAGAATAAATTAAGTTGAGGAGCACATGCAGCTGATACTAGGTTCAACTAGGTAAAACTTCTTAAGATGGTAGAAGAGATTTGACGTTTGAATCCCACTCACATCAAAGCTGGGGAAGGGTCTACTTTTCATCATGTAAAAATTCAATAAATAAATAAATAAGTTAAAAAGTTAATTCAAAAATTTGAGCACAAGAAAACTGATAGGAAGAATATCAACTCTCAGCTAAAAGCCGCCCAAAAAATTCTCAAACCTCTCAACTCGCACCTGCCCAAACCCCTAATAAATTGATCATAAGATTCTTAAAACTTGACAAAGTTTTGGACCAGGGTGCAACCACAGACCCCCTCAAGGCAGTATTGACTAATAACCATTTGCCTAACCAGTAAGGAATGAAGAAACCAAACAACTCCAAACACAAGATAGAAGAAACATCATAACAGCTTACAAGCAGAAAGAGATATTAGAAAACTTTAAAATACAAATATAAATAGATGAAACAAAGTCATAAGATTGTCATTAAACCATGCAGATTCAACACTGAAAAAATTACCGGAAGTTTGTGGTCACATCCTAGCTTGCATAGTGCAGCATTTGATATTATTCTCTCTCTTTTAACACTGAGGAGGCCCTCATGATTATTTTGATATGTTTTGAATAGCTGCTGACTAGCAGCATATTTAAGAAAAGAGTCTCCAAGAGTCTCTAGTGATTCTAGATGATAACTCTCTTGGCAATTTTTCGTAGTGATTGCTTCCAAAACCTGCCATGGAGAATTGGGCCAGCGCAAGTTCAAACAAAAAGTTTAAAGGAGATTAGAGCACGTAAATGGGAAGAAACATGTAATTGCATGTCAACATGTAATTAGTCATGCAACAAACAATGTAAATTTTACATCAATACATAAATTTGCACATACAATTAATTTTTCGCATATAATTCATAAGCAGAGTACCTTGATGGTTGGAATATCAACATTTTGCATGCAATGATCCAAAAGCATCTTCTTCAAGTTGACGGCAAGGAGCAAAGACTGAAGACGATGCATAATTGATGGAACAAATGTGAAAGAATAAAATGTACTGAGTGATATAGGAGACATAACCACGCGACACAGTTCAGGAGGCAGTTCAACAGATATATTACTCGACTCTGCAACAACATACATTGGATTAAATTCTGTAAATAGATGGAATACTTTCAAAGATGTTTGATAGGTTTCTCAATTTAGAGGTTTCTCAATTCAGCAAAAGCAACATATAGAAGATTGAATTGCACAAAAAGAATGGGATACTTCCAAAATTATTAGATGAAAGAGTAAGTCATTAGCATGCACAAGCAAGAAAAACAGGATGAAGAAAAAAAGAACAGAGAGAGAAGAGAAGAACATTCTGAAAAACAAAAAAATTGAGTGAATCATACCTTTCTCCTTTTGTTGTCTGCACTTGCTAAGGTAATTCTGCACATGAAAAATATGTCTCCCGCGAAGCAATAACTCTTGATTAAAACACAACTGGATGCCATGCCTGCAACATACAGTCTGAGATTTAGGTTACTCATAAACAACATAAATATGACATATCTATGTTAATCTGAGGAATTATTACAAATATTCTATAAGTATACATACGTACCGATCTTCATAGTACTTCTTGTACGTGATATCACTTCCATCTCTCAGCCTCAAAAGTGAATTTGCATTCATATGTTCTAAAATGCCCGTGATGCAATATATTTGACCGTTGTGAGGGGTGTAGACTAAAGAATTATGAATCATGCATGGGCACAACGGACCGCCTTTGGTCTGCACAACACGACCATTACCCTTCATAGAACAGTTCATATGTCTCTTCAAAACATTGTTACTAGCAAACAACACAGAAGTGACAGATTTCCAATCAACGAACTGTCTATGTAAGTTATTGGATGGGAGCAGTAGATAATCCATCTCAAGCTTATTCCCTAGCTGAAGTCCATCCAAAATCTCCGTCAATTTATCCGTACTATGACCCATAAGAACTCTGAAAAGAGTTATCTGGAACCTCCTACAAAGTAGCACCTGTAAACATTTTATAAAAATGAAATTAAATGAGTATACAAAAAAAAAATTAAAACCAAATACGTAAATAACACATTAGACCACTGACTGTGATAAAGTCAGAAAACCAATTACCATACCTGCTCCTTGGTAAGCTGAAAAACTCCAACATACTTTAGGTTGACAGTCAATCTACCCCTGTTGGCTTCCAAATTGAAATTCAAATTTGCAATGTCGGATTCAAGCTCAGTCCTCGTAGCAAGCACAATATCATGAACTGGAACATCATAATAAAAGTTCTGTTTCAACTCGATTAAGTAGCAGTAGTATGTTGTCTTGGTCTCATGTGGACACTGATTGACTAGTTCAGGTGGGAAGTAAATTGGTTGTTCATCATTATACAGTTCAGTCCCTGCACATTTAAAAGTTACATAAAGTTTAAGGAAAACCCAAGAAATAAACCAAAAGATTGAAATCAAGAAAGATACAGTTCTCTAACCATTCAAATGCAATAAGAAATGATAATTTACTCATTTTATAGGTGAATAAAGGCTACATATGCAAGTTACCAATTTTTTGTACATCAGCTTCCTCCATAACAATATCTGGAACAAGATTATCTGTTAAAGCACCAATCCGATGAAGTTGCTTGCATGCTTCAAGACAAGCAGTTTGCTTTAGAGTTTTAAGGTTTCCATGTGCAATAACAGGCTGTAGCGAGCAGCTATTGGGAAAATACAGTGTGCAAATACCCATCTCCTTGTTTATATCACACCTTGGAGTTGGTTTAAAATATCTGAGGAAAATAAAGCCAACAAAAATAAGAAACACTGCATTGAGCCATAGTCTAACCAGAACATAAGCATTGTGGTGAACAATAAATAAATAGATGAAGAGCATAGCATCATTCACAATAAAGAGTAAAAATGGCATACCCATCAGAAGGAAGCCGTGAGCAGTAGAAGTATATCAAACCAACACTTGAACTGAGAGTCACAATTGCCCCAGTGCTCTCAACGCGATAAAAATCCTCATCATACATACTTTTATCTAGAGGCAAGCAAGGCACGGAAGCATAGCGCAGCACTTCCTTTCTCATTATATTTCCACTAGCACGATAGTTCTCCAGCCGAGAATATGTAGCAGAATCCCCGCTATAAATTTCGGAAAAGAAAACAGAAATAGTCTATCAATCAAAGATAGAAATTTAACAAGTTTAATATAAGGCTGTTATGAGCAATGAAAATGCATAAAACATTACCTCTTCACCATCAATAAATAATCGGAGTTATGCATTCTGGCGCGACCACGGGACTGTATGAAACTGCAAACAGTAGCAGATGGATCGAATCTAATAACCAAGTTGCAGCTTTGAACGTCCAAACCTTCCTCTAGTATTGATGTTGCAACAATGATGTTCACCTGCAAACATGTCATTCCCACATTCAAAAGACAGTGCTTAGTAACAAGATAACATAATGAATCTGAGATTACCTATAGACTTACCAGGCCTTTACGAAATTCTTCAACAATTTCATTTTGTTTTTTCCTTGATTGGCATTGTAACTGAGAGTTATTTCCCGCAATGTATTTAGCCTTCCAGATACAGTGTCTTGGAAGCAGCTCATTCAATAGAGCTCGAAGCACAATGGCTGTAATGACCCTTTCTACGAAAATTATGCATCTTATGTCCTTCAAGTCCCTGCATTTAGATAATAAATAAGACAACTCGGCAAAATGTTACAATCTAGAGCTGACACAGAAAATACTACATACAATTATATTGTTATCCAAATCAAGTTGGACTTGGACGATGCGATGCAAAATTTACAAACTATGTCATAAAACTGTAAACCCTTCATTTTATTTTATAATTTGAGATAAATTCCTCTCAATGATTAAATTCAGCAAGGATTCAAACTTGCTAAACAGCTTTCAAATTTTTCTTGATCAGAATTGTGAATAAAATTTGCTTGACCAGTGCTTGAAATAGAGCAATAGAACCCAAAAACCTTATAAAACATTCATCCCAAATTGATAAAGATTGACTGAACAGAGCACGCCATTCTTCAACTACCCTTCTTAGTTTTCAACTTTCTGTCCTCCTCTGAAGTCATTTGCATATATAATCAAATTAAAAGATAAATATTGCAGAAAACTTGTCATAATCTCAATTATATTATAGAAATTAATATTATACACACAATTGAACATCTTTAGTTTCAAGGACCACCTGGAAACTGAATTGTAGGTGTTAGAACTTAAATACTATTGTTCGGAATCACCTATCAGTTAAAGCTTTTTCATTTGACCTATTAGTTGATACCGAATCTGGTTGAATTAAGTAGCCTTATCTTCAAATCACCTCCATCATATTAATAATATTGCAATAATAGTGCTTACGTTAATTTTTATACTATATTTTAATATCTCTCATTGAGATTATAGACCATATTGAAGGAGACAAATGATAATAAATTAAATTTCGAAGAATAGATCAATAATCGTGCTTATACACCAACCTGTACTCAAGAAGAGATTCAATAAGACAAACAATTTTCTCTGTCAGAATCCCAGCATCCACGTTAAATTTGAAATCATCGCCAATGGACCACTCTGGCCCTAAATTTATCGTGAAAAAAGGAAAAGAAAGAAAGAATGTAAGGATAGCACATTAAATATCCATCAATTCTCTCACCAAGTTGAAGAAATACCAGATGGTATGTAAGTCACAAATGCCTGGGAAGCATCTAAGCCGAATTTTCTAATGATTGTCTCACCGAACCCATCCAACTGTTCCCATGCAAAAAAATCGCTTTGATAGCATGATACAGTCTCTGCAGCCTATTAAATGCACATGTAAGTATAATGATATCTGCAAAATTCCAAATCATTTCTGGTGACCGGTAGAGAAAATATGGAGATACACTAGATAAATACCTTCAAAGCCAACCAAATACCAAGCTCATTTGAACAATACAACAAAGTTGAATGTATCCTTGAAATTTTCTTCCTTATAGACTCAGCATTAGCAACACTAAGATCCAAATTTTCCAATGATTGTTCATGCTGAAATATAGTATAAACTATAGTTAATACCTCAGTAAAAGTAACCATCATTTATCATTGTATTTAACAATTGATTTTGATGTTTCTTAGAGAAATCAAATATATTGAAATAAAGCAACAGTAATTATAGTTTTTGCAAGTTACAAAAGCCACTTACTATGTTAAGTTACCTCATTACAACCATTTTTCATACTTGGAAGTTGTTTATTTTCCTGACTGAAGTCCGAATACATCTTAATTTAAGTCATTCAAACATTTTGGACAGTTGTGATCTTCAAACATTTAATTTGAATACAAAAAGTTGATTTTTCAAGTTTGGACTCTCTTTCTTCAAGGTTAACTCAGCTGCTCAGCCTATTGGAATAAATTATTTGGATGAAATAATTAAAATTGTAGCATAATGTAGAAAATTTGATTTATGTTCTATCCAAATTACTGGTTTAACATATTTTTAGCATGCAAAGTAACATTGGACGTTTATAAGGTCGCATATGTCACAATGTTGGTTTTCAGATATTTTTTATTTGGAAAAGCAAACAAACTTAACATTTATCTTCAGGCATCAAGTAAAAAAGACAATAAATGATTTAGAATCATACATTTGTAGTCAGATTTCAAATTTGAAAAAAGAAAAAGTTATCATAGTATTTTCTACACATCCAAACAAAAGATGATCTTAAACCATAGACCATTTGTATCATTTTTCAGTAAAATCCATTTCCCTTTTAGCCCTTCACTTCTTATTAAGACTCTCTGTGTAGAATTTTATACTCTAGGAACTATTTTTAAAAATCAAGTATTACATTAACTCAATGTGTTTGTACCATACAAACTACAAAAGGAAGAGAAGAATATTTTTATAACATTGAAGAAACAATAAATGTGAACCTCGCAATTTAAGTTTTTACACAGAGAATACTCACCCTTGATTTTAAGATCTCCAATTCACATACTAAGTGATCTTTTAAAGCGTATGGAATCTCACTGTTCTGGTAAAACTTGAACTTTGGGGTCGAAAATGGTACGAACTTAGCAAGCACAGATTCACTGACACAAGTATAGACCTATAATGTACAAAAATGATGGCATCAATAACAATCAAGTAAAATCACCAAAAAAACGATCATGTCGAAATGAAAAAAATATAATAACAATAACTTGGATTATATCTGACTTCTTATTCATACATTCATGACAACAGATACAAAGAAAAAATTATGACACGGGAGAGAAGGAACCTTAGAATGCATAATAGTCTCAAGTTCACAAATCTTCTGCCAATAGCTTAGTTCTGAATTAGCAACTAGACCAAAAGAGATGGGTTATGAAATTATTCAGCTGCAATATCCATAATCAAATAATATAACTTTCAATATTGTCAACTCTTGAATACCTTTAGACTTTATGGGAGATGCAGTCATCCCAAAAATCCTAGGAAGCTCAGATCCACCAGATTTTAATTGCACGTGATAGAACTCCTACAAAAGTAATTAAATTTTGTCCCAAAAGGTAAGCAAAATACCAAAATTACTTAACGATGAAGTAGCAATGTGAAAAAGAAACATTGTCTTTCAGCTTCACAAGTGTGACTGCAGCAATTACAATTGTTTGTGTGAGGGTGATTATATGAAAAATACAAATACTTTTTCTTACAGTAAATTAACAAGCAATAAGCCTACACCATTAAAAAATTAATCAATTGATAAGAATTCTGGTATCATAAGGAAAAAGTTTGTTGGAATGTATATAAAAAAAATAGTAACACAACAAACATCAAGAAAACTCACCGTCATGATGCAAGCATATGGGTGTTTACCACCAGCATGATGGCATTCATCAAGTATTAAAATTTTTATCATGTTTAGTTTAAAAAAGCTGTGCCTCAAGCCATCAAGCAAAATTTGAGGCGTCATCACAAGCACCTGTAAGTATTGAACTGAAAATTACTACTCCTTGTGAACACAACCCCTCAAATTTATAATGCTTGAACATTGTTATGCAAAAAAGAATGTGTGATCCCATTAAGAAAGAACATAATGAACACCAAATCAATCCACTTGCTGATGAAAGCAGGGACGGTTAATTAGATATTGCAAAACCGACTGACTGATTAATAGATACTATTAGAACAAGTTAAAAACTCCGCTAAGATTCCAGTGAGCAAATGTAATAATAGAAAACTAAGAAAACATTCAATTCAAATAATGGTGCCAATAAAGCAGCTCTCTCAAATCAGATACATTTAATTCAAAGATCAGTTTTATTGTTCTACATATGTAAGAATCTCACCTCATTTTTGTTTATTTCTTCCTTCCATGTAGCAGCATTCCAGAAATCAACTCCCATCTCTCCCCAATACATACCCACATTCAAGTCGGTGTGCATTTTTATAGCTTCAGCTTGCTAAAATTTACAAATAAAAACATAATCAAATGTAAGCAATGTACAATGTTTTGACCAACACAATAACCGAATGAAAAAATTTATAGTTAAGAGTTAAGAAATATAAATCAGATGTGTAAACGCATTTACTTTAGTGTTAACAGACCCTGAAATTCAGTGTGTAACGAATATCTGAGTTTGAAATATAATGCTTTTCAGTGTTAAATAAAAATTTATCTAAAATTTCCAAAGTAACTTGCTAAATTTAATTTACAAAAGATAGATAAGTTTAAAAAAATTAAGCTTCAACAGCAAAATCTCACACCTGTGAAGATTATATGGAAGCTTTTTATATGAAAACAAGGAAAAGCATATTCATCTAATTTATCCTCAAGCTAGATCAAGCATTTAAAAACGCCATTTCCAAAGATGGAATGGACTTCTAACGAACCCCATTACACAAATAAACACACACACACTCACAAACACATAAGAATTCTCTCTCCAAAGAATTGCTGAAAGACAGGAAATTGTAAATTCTAATGCATTGATTACCCAACACTACGCACAAAGAATCGAACACCTTTTTTATCTGGTTCTGTGTACCTAGACAGATTTTGAAACATAGGCGGTAAGGGAACCCAGTCATTTAACAAACACAAGTTGGGCATTACCTGATCTACCAGAACTACTTTTGGAACTAAGAAGACGGCAAAGAAAGGCGAAGGCTTCCGCAAAAGATAAGCATAGCTTCGCAGAAGCATGATTGCAATTAGAGTCTTGCCAGACCCAGTTTCCAAGAAGACAATTGTGTTTTGGTTACGAGCTTTCTCCAATGCTTCCAGCTGATAACTGCTACAACACAGTACAGTTAACCCACTAATAATCAAACTAACAACAACCAATAAGCAAAAACACATGATTTATGCCATAATCGTTAACCCTTTCAATTGATTGATGAGACACACATCAAAAAAAGAATCTTTCAAAAGAAAATTCGAATCTTTGTTTTTCTTGTTTCTTCCATTTCTCATCAAAGAAATCAAATTATTTTAAAACTCACCATCTGGCAAAGGGCAGAGGATCAGCTGATCCTTGTTGAGTTGTGTCCACTTCCATCCTAACTGGTTCCATGGCTGTCATTCAAGTCATTCATCAAACACTTTATAAGACAAATTCTAGAACCCCTTCCAAATACACTCATTCTTCAACAAAACATTCACATACAGGCTGACGTATATCTAACAAACAAACCATAAAAAAAAAAAAAAAGCACAATGCTGCATAACTTTTTTTTCTCTCCACAACAAACACAAACTTGACATAAACAAGCAACAACCCAGGGTCGAGATCTTACCAAAAAATTCAATGAGTGTGAACTTTCAATGAAAATAACACAGAGGTTTCAAGAACAGTAAATGCACAATGGGCTCTCCTCACTCGCTTTATGTTTTGCTAACCAGCAAAACTAAGTGCTGTATGATCATTCCTATATATACAAAGAGAAAGAAGCGTCTCATTGTTGTGCGTCTGTCAGAAATTTAGCTGATACAAAATTTTCGAACTTGCAAGGGAAGGAACTTGCGGAGAAAGTATGGACTAAAGCAGTGCCCAAGGCATAACAGAGAAAGTGACTAAATTACGGAATTTGGTAATTAATTAAAGTGTTTTGGCATTCGCCGTATTTTGGAACTCGAAATGGGATGATAACATTCAGATCCCTATTATATTACAGTTTTATAAATTATGAATATACTGTATTATGTAATGACAAACAGATCCCGCATTAATCAAATAACCCTATTAAAATTATAAAAATACTCTTATAATGTTTAAATTTAATTTTTGAACATTATAAAATTAAAATAAATAATTTAAAGATTTATTTGACAGTGTTAATTAGCACTATATATGCAATTAAATCAAGAAATATAAAAACATATTTTTGTATTAATTATTTATTTTAAATATATATATATCAAATTTAATTAGCACTAAAAGTGATTTTTTTAATTAATTTATGTTAAATATTTTAATAATTTATTTGAAAAAACACTATAAGAATGTGTCAAAATACACAAATGTTGCGAAATATAAGCGTTTGCTCTTTAATACGTTTTAGTAGAATGTAACATTAAGGATTTATTTGTCAAAAAATGAAATATATCTTTATTTGTAAAAGAAATAAAAATTAGGGATCAAAATATTATTATTTTATTTTGAAATTTTCTAAAAATGAGAATAAAATAAAATAAATATTGAGGACTAGGCCTAGGCTTCTGGACTTTGGTAGAAGTTTGAATGGTTTTGGTTAAACATTCTAGACATGAAATTAATAAAATTGGTGGTCGCAATGAAATAGGTGATGTTATTCCCCAAATATTAATATATATTAAATTATTTTTAATAAAAAATATTTTGTTTTTAATTTATTAAAATTTAATATTATAAATAAAGTTTTTAAGTAATAGTACTCCAAAGGAACAATCATACTCAGTGCCATTTTAATGGGGCAATAAGTTTGAATTTATTTTTTAACATAATATATTTATTTATTTATTTTTATAATTAATTGCCATATTACAAGCACATAATTTCTTTGAAAGGGTCACCATATAATTTTTTTTAATTACATCTTTGTATTATTTTAATTATATATATTATGAAAGTTAGATTTTCACCGCTTAATAATGAAATAAAATTATATTAATTTAAAAAAATAATTACTATTAATAATTTGGAAGTAAGACTTTTATCACTATAAATATGTACACAAACACATGAAAGTTGTAATGGAAGTGAATCCATAATAATAATAAGCTAAAATGCTTTTTAGGCAAAATCTACATTCAGATATAAAGGGCAAGTGTTATTTGATTTAAATTTTTAATTAAACTTGAGTTGCTAATATCTATCTATTACTTTGTACAATTTAATAATTAAAATATAAAGTTAATAGATAACATCGAGTGTTATCAATTCAATAATTCTATAAACTTTTAAATTATACAAGATAAACAGTTTAAAATATGAATAATTATTTTAAGTCACGCTTTAAAATTATTGGATGAAATGGGATGAGTTAGCGAGCAAGAAAAGAATCACTTATTACTACAATACTTTTATTCCATAATCACTTATTTTGTGATAAAATTTGTAGATTTCGCTAAAAAAAAATCCCACATAATTTGTTTATTTTTAACAAGAAATTTATGTTTTTATTGAAATGTTTAAGTTATTTTTAGGATAAACCTCAAAAAATCTATTTTAATATAATTAGCAAGATCTTGCATTTGGATGGTAATAAGTTTATGAACAAGTTCATGGTCAGTTTGATTTTTATTGATATTGGAATTAAATTGCACTGAAATAAGTTTGATTTCAAATTAATCAAAGTAGATTAAACCAAATTTTAAATATGTAATTAAATTAAATTTCTTTTGGTTTGATTTTAAGGTCCAATTTAAAAGAACAATGATTGCAACATAGTTACCACATTGCAATGGATTCATAATAACAAAAATACAATCCCGTTGGAGTAATAACATCTAGGTTTCTAAATTTTTAAAGTTTTACAAATAGGTGCATATTTTGTCCATTTAAATCAATGAGTCCCTTACTAAAATTACCACGTGATTTTTTATAATATTAAAATTTGACCATGTGCAAGAGCATCCGAGTGCGTAACATTAAAGCATAATTCAGCCGTTTCATAGGATGCAATGTAAGGAGGACCTATTAGACAAAAATTAATATATTATGTCCTCACTTATGAAACATAAAATACTAGGAATCCATGTGGTATTGTCTCAATCACTTTTGCAGTACGTTCATTGTATTGGCTCGTGGAAGCGAAGGAATGAATTGACAATTGACAATGACCTCTTGCTTTTTGCAACTGGTGGGGCCTGCCTTGTAAGTTTCTCGGCAAAGCAAAGATTTGCATTTTGTCCGATGAATATTGTCAGACGCTAGGTTAGCGATTTAATAAAATTATACGTGTATGTAAAAATTATAATTAATAAGTTAATTAAAATAATAAAATAATTATATATAATTTTAAATTAATAATATTTTTTTTGTATTTTTTTTAAAAAATTAAAAAAATAATAAAAATATTCTTAAAAATTATTTTTTATATCTTAATATCTAATTTAATTTAATAAATATATATAAATTAGATACTAATTTATCAAGATAATATTATAAATTAATTATTTATATAAAATTATAAATTATTTAATTTAATAAAAATATATAAAATCATATTACGTGAATATATATAAATAGTTATTATAAATTATTTTATTTATATAAAATTATTTAAATTATTATGAAATATTTTTATATTTAATTTAATAATAAAAATAACTCAAGAATTATAAAATATTTTATAACAGTTTAAAATAATTATATATAGATAAGTAATTTACAATAACTATTTTTATATATTTATATTATATAATTATATATATATATATATTTATCAAGTTAAATAATTTACAATTTTACACAAACAATCAAATTATGATAATATCATAATTTGATTGTTTGTGTAAAATTGTTCATATTAAAATTAGCACTTAATTTATATATAATTATTAAATTAAATTAACAGTCGAAATACAAAAAATAATTTTTAATGATCCTTTCTGTTAGTTTCCTAAATTTTAAAAAAAAATTATGTAAAAATTTATATTAATAAATAAATTTATACATAGAAAATTATCCTAATTATTTACTAACAGTTAAATATAATTTTTTTAATCATTAAAAGATATTTTTTATTAATTTTATTAAAACTTACACTTATATATAATTTTATCAAATTTTAGAGAAAGTATTTAAAAGTATGTATTTTCTGGGTCTAATAATCAATCCACCGCGTGTAACGGACATATTCTAACCAAAAATTTAAAATAATGGATAATTATTATAATACATAATAATTACATCAAAATTATATGTGTTTCAAGAAAATTGTGAGGAGAAGAAACTTCTAATATGTTTCCTTTTACTGACTCCATGGTTTTGGTCCAGACCGCGTGAGAAGACAAGGACTAAAGAAATTAATAAAAAAATCAAACAATTTATTTTCTTTTGTTGTTTTAGGTAAGAAAATCCATAGACCAAATCCAAAATATTCTTTAATTTGGTAACACTTGCATGAAATCCAAGATTCCAAGAATCAAAACCATTCTTTAATTTACCAATTCCTGTAATGAAGCACAATGTTATTCCATTCTTGGTTTTGCAAAGAAGCATACCATTGCCAAAAGAATAATAAAATAGTATGAAAAAATTATTAATAATAAGAATAATAAAAAAGAAAAAAAAAAAAGGGGGGGAACAAATACACTGAAGTAAGGGTCTTGGTTAGTTGATATGATAGTGTTTTAATAAGTATTTAATAAATTTATGAAATACATATGTGAATGATCTCATAATGCTTGACTTAACAATAATACATTGAATGGTCGCATAATTAAATGTGTTTGATGAATGACATTATAATTATTATTGTCATTTTATTTATTTATTTATTTTAAGAATGAACAATACGAAGAAAAGAGACGACAATTTAAGTGAGCTTTTCAGAGGCCCAACGCGACTGGGAAACAAAACCCATTTGGGCCAAGTTTTAAAGCCCAAGTCCTAAAACGGAATCCCAATATTAGGACAGGATGGAACGGAAGTTAGGGTTTTGAAGATGCCGCCCAGTATATATAACACACAAATGACAGCCCTTTGAAACCCAGAACCTCCTCCTCCTCTGAAGAAGAAGAGGAAGAAGAAGCAGCAGTGATCAGAATGGTAGCTCTTTTTTTTTTTTTTTTTTACTCCTAGTTCATATTTATCAAATCTCTCTTTGGCACACTTATGAATTGATATGGTTCTGCATTATTTTGTGGTGAGAACACTTTTAGATTTCTAGGTATTATGTTAAGTTATTCATCATGTGTTTGTATGTGTCTTTGAATCGTTTTGTGAACTGGGTTTTGTTTGGTTGCTAGGAAAATTGAACCAAGAAGAGTTTTTCATCGCTAAACATGAATTTCATGAACTGTTTTAGCTCTCTTTTATTTTGTAGTAAGAATACTTTGAAGTTCTGGGCGTGATTTTAAGTTATTAATTATGTGTTTGTAGATTTTGTAAGCTGGGTTTTGTTTTGTTACTTGGAAAGTTTAGCCAATAATAGCTTTCATCGGTAAAATGGATCTTAACCTTTGAAGTTGCCATAACCAGACATAAGTCAGGTATCTGCCTTTATTTATCGTGGTTGATACAGTTACGAGTCTGGAAAATCGATGTTGTCCATCGTTACAGATGTGTTTATGCTATTCAAGCTCGCATCTGCTCCATTTAGGCTCGACATTTTTGTATTCTAGCACTCTGTTATGGGTTTACTGTTTCTGCAAATAGATTTTATTGATTGTAAATCAATATATGAAGTTATATTCCTAGTTTGTTTTGGTTATAAATCTTCATAAATGGAGCTATGTCATTTGAGACATATTTTGTTACGAAATTTGTAACTTTTTTGCATTAGTGTCACATAATATTTCTGTTTAGTTTAATTGTTGCTTAGAGCTAATAATTAATAAACGAAAAGACCCTTAACTGATTCAGTTAGGTTTTGTTAGTTGACATAACGATGGGTTTGAAACAATTGTTTGACTAAGCTGTTAGAAAATTAAGGCTGGACTGCTCAAATCTTGCTTGCTATGTTGGCGACTTGCAGCATCTGCTTTAGCCAGTATATCTTTGTGTTAGTGCTGTCTGCTGAGGATGCTGGATAATGACATTTTGTTGTGTTATAGTTGATTATTTGAGTGCTTTGCTTTTACTGTTATCTTGTTGCATTTTTTGGTATTTCAAATGGGTTTTGAAGGTAAAAGAATTCTGACTCATGCCTTATGATCTACAGCCGAAGCAGATTCATGAGATCAAGGATTTCCTTCTTACTGCAAGAAGGAAGGATGCTAGATCTGTTAAAATCAAGAGGAGCAAGGATGTTGTAAAGTTTAAGGTTCGCTGCTCAAAGTACCTCTACACACTCTGTGTGTTTGACCCCGAAAAGGCCGACAAGTTGAAGCAATCTCTTCCTCCAGGTATAAGCACATCTTGTTTGTCCATATTTGATTGGGACATTTGTTATGTCTAGTCTTTTGTCATCATTGAGCTTCTATTTTTTATACTTTGTGATGTGGTTGGAATTCATGCCATTTTTAAATTGATTTGTTCCCTCTTAAGTAATAGATCCTACTTTCTGTCCTTTTATTATTGTGTTTGTTATTGTTTTGGAAATTCTCAAGTGATTTATTTCCACCATGTTAAAAATGTAAAATGCTTCAGTATCTGGTTGTGGATTTAATCCATTCCGGTGCAACTTGAAGCAATGGTAATAGTGTTGCGTATTCCATATCTTTCCCTCAATTCTTTTGCTTGTAGGCTAGGGAAAATGAATGAGCTACCATGTTTTTTGCTTTTTTCCCTCAAGTATTTCGCGCAAATGCTATACCCGTTGCATGTCAGCTGTGCAATAGGACACATGCTATGTTGCATTGAATGGTTTAGAAGTAGTAAACATTCTGCTGTTATGTCAGGTTCCTTAATCTTGTCTTTATTTGTGTGTCAGGCTTGAATGTCCAGGATCTGTGAAGATATTCGTCGAGCTTCTGAACTTTTAATTTGATGGGTGTGTGTGGGCAGAAATTGATAAAATTTTGTTTTCTACTTTTTGGTTATGGCTTTACCTTGACATTGTTAGGCCTTTCAATTTGAAACACTACTTTGATGATAAATATTATTACTTTCCATTGCTTTTCTAAAAGCACTTTCTGTTTGGCTGGTCAAGATCTTGCCACATGATATATGAAAATATAAGAAATAAGGCACTTTAGCATAATATAAATAGTAATAACATTTGATGGTCAAACTGATAATTACAATAATAATATTTATTGTGCATATGCTGGCAAACAAGTTAAAATTTTGAAAACAATTAATTTGATCCTTATAATTATAGGAAATATTAATTTCATTTTTTTATTAAGAAGATTTGAACTCTTTATATATGTGATAATGAGATAAATAGTGTGAGTTGAGTCATGCTAATGCAATATTACATATTAAAACTCTTTTTAAGAATAAACTAAATTAACAAAACTTGTGCACTTTGCTTAATAATAATTATTGAAATTAATCTTTTTTTTATTTGAATAATTTTAATTGTTTCAAATTTAAGGTGATTTTTTTTTTGAAAAAAAAAAAGATTGCTAGTATTTCATTATATAATTTTGGGTCCATAATATAAATGGTTTCGTAAATTTATCAGGTTTTATTGTTGTTATTATCATTAATCTAACTTTTATTTTAGAATTTTTGCACCTTTTGTCTTTGTTATTCTGGCATAGTCACTGACTTATGGATTATATTTTAATTTTTAAAAGAAATCATAAAATATAACTGAACTTTTTTTTTTTTAAAAAAAAAGGTAACAAAATATTTTTAAAATATATAATAAAACATTTGGGCTTGCTAAAAATATAATGGCTATATTATTCCATCTTAACCATGGCTCCATTATGCTAGTCATTTGATTATGCAAACCAAGTTCAATCTCCAAAAAACTAGCATAGCAATTGACAATAATTTTTATTTTTTAAAATTTTTCATTTTTAACTTAATTAGAAGTTTTTAGATAGATATAAAAATAATAATTTTTAATTTAATGTAAAAGATTTCTCTTCAAAAAGTTATTTTTACTTAATTGATCTCTTTATATAATTAAATTATATTTTAAATACTTTATTGTTCTCTCTCACATGAATGTCTAATTTTATTCAATAAGTTTTGTCAGAATGAATCTGCATAATAATCTTTTGTTTTGGTGTATGGTATATTTGAACAAGACCATAAAACAAAACCTATTGTGTTATTATGAAATTTTAATAAATAGAGAATAATTGCATTTCAATCATTTTTCAAGCTTTACAATGAATGGCACTATCTATAATGAAAAAAAGAAAAAGGTAAAAGAAAAATTATTGCATCATAATTGTGGATATATATATATATATAATTTATACAAGAATAAAAAATAATCATAGAAAATCTAATTTGTAAAGAAAATACCTGAATAGGAAAATTTCTAAATTGTGTTGTTTAGTTATAAATAAATTCTTTATTAATTTAACAAGATTAAGATATTTGAATGAACGGATTGCAAATTTTTTTTTTAAAAAAATAAGATTGATATTTGACTGCAATGGTGTATTGTAAGATATTACTTTTTTTTTTTTTTAAATAAGTGTTGCTTAATATTTTTTAAAAAATAAATTTTAACAAAGGAACTAAATGTTGTTAATTACTAAGATAACAATAAATCATGGCAAGGGCAAGATGATTTTCTCTATTCTTTTAATGCAAATTTCAGTTTATTGTCATTAATTTTTAATATATTTAACAAGGCAAGAATAGAGAGTTTTATGTGAGGGAGTGGTTTTTTTAATTTATAGTTTATTTATTTTTATTTATTTATAAAATACACATTTAAATTAACAAATTTCAACAGTATAATAATTTAATTAACTTTAACAAAAATTCATCAAAATACATATTATTATGTTAAATAAAATTTATAAGAAGTAGGTATTATATCTACAATACATACACTACAAATTAAGATAGGTTCGAGATTTAGTATAAAATTGTATAACATATTAGAAGAATATTTTTTTTTTCATTTATTCCTTGTATTTTTCAAAATCATTCATAAATACAAAATTATGCTATTAAATAGCGAGTATTAGATAAAAAAACTTTTAACACAACTGATAACTAATTCTATAGTTTATATCAAGAGGAGTGCATTATAACACTACTTAATTAATTTTCGTATCAATACATTTTATGGAATGATATCTTTTTTTATAGCTTTTATCAAAATTATGAATGTAAAAGAAATGAAATTTCGGTTCATAATTCATAATTTACACTTAATTTCTTCCAATACCTTAATACCATTTATGTAATATTAATCTTAAATAAATTATAAGAAGTTATATGTACATTATGCTCTTAATTATACAAATATATATATATGGCGACAAAGTGCAAATCGTTTCAATTTTTTTCTATTATATCTTAATATGTCATGAAATATGCATTGGTAAGTAGGTTATTGTTAGGCTAATAATGTTACATGTGAACTCACAAAATAAAAATTATTTAATAATATATAATTGATCTATATATCTATTATATTTTAGAATAATAGTAGAGTTTTAATATCCTTGAATTTTACTATTTTATAATATTTTAAGAATAATTAAAATAACAAAACTATAAATATTTACTTTGTTTGAATAATCATTACTTAAATTTATATAAATTACGAGTAAGGTTAATTTGTATATATAAATTCAAAGCAAAAAAAGAAAACATCTATGAGTTTTGACCTAATTACAAAAAATAACCTTTTTTAATTAAAAAATCTAAAATAAACTTTGCTTGGATTAATATATTTTAATTACACTAATTTTAATGGTTACATTTTTTTTTAATTTTATAATGTCAAAATTATCCTTCCGCCAATTTAATTCTAAGTTAACCAAACTCTCTTCCATCAAACTTGGCATGATTGTTTTTTGGAACATCCTTTTAATCGAGTTTGGTTTAGTGGTTAAAATTGACGTTGATATATTTATTTATTTATTTTTTTACTAGCTTAATTATGAATATATATTGTTTAAGAAATAAATTTAATAAAAATTAAACAAAATGAGTTTGTAAATTCAAATCATTGTAGAGTTTTATGAGCTCATTTCCTCAATCTAGAATTTTGTTATAATATTTTATCAATAAACTAAATTGACAAAAAAATTAATTTTTTGTTAATTTAATTCGAGTAAAATTTAAACTTTAAATCTCTTATCCCACATAAATTTTTTCAAATTGAACTAATTAACACCCGCGCATAGTACTTTGCTACAATGACAATTACTGAAATTCATGTTTTACAACTAAAATCGATTAGCATATTTAATTACTTCAAATTTAAACCAAAAATTTCAAAAACTATCTATGGTTTGACCTAGTTAATATCACAAAAAAAAAAAAAAAAAATTTCAAAATCCTTACATTAAACACTCTTTGTTTTCGTAGTTTGGATTGACATTTATCTGTTATAGTCTCATTAATTTGTATATCGGTAATATAAAAAATTTGACACAATGTAGAAAATTTATAAAAGATATATTTTTAATCTATAATCAATGCACAATAATTAATAATTAAACTAGTTTGGATCGATGTGCATAACTTGACTCTCAGTGTTAATATTGGGCTTTATATTATTATTGTTTGGGGCCTCAAAACAACATTTGCCGAGTACTAGTAAAAAATAAAAAAATTTTGAAAAAAAAAAGGAAGGGGGAGAGAAAAATCCCTGTATGGTAACTATGTGATTAAAAATTACAAATGCTTGTGTTATAAAAACTTTCCGAGGATCCGAACAGCAATCTGAAGTTCCCAAAATTCATAGCAAGTGAGAGTTTCCGTAATCCTCTTACATGCTATTGCTGAACTTCAGTTATAGATCCCTTGTCAAATTTGCATGCAAGCATGCTACAAAGTTAAAGAGTTAACAAATAAACAAAAGGAAAAAGGAAAACCCTATCTTCCTATATGCTAGTTCAATTTGTTATGAATTTAGGAAGAAAGGAAAATTAAAAATCAAAACGAAGGAAAATCAGTGATGTATACATGATCTTTTGTCCTCAAACCCTAAAAAACCAGCAAAATTTCTTCCCATCTTCTTCTTCCTCCTTTATCCTTGGTGATTCTTCACGGATTTTATGTATCATTCCACATTGTAAAAGTTGGAGCTCCATGGCAGACAGCCACATTACTTGACCTTTGTGCAAGAGTTGGAACTGCAGTTGTAACCCAATTGTTGCAAGCTGAACCCTGAGGATGACTTGCTGATGATTGTTGCTGAGACATATAGTACAAGTTTCTTGCATGGTAAGGATCTGAAGAAGAAGAAGCAGCAGCAGATGAAAACATGTTTTCAAAACCAAGTGCTTTTGCTGCAGCTTGATCAGTACTTTCGCCAAAAACTTGATCATTGTTAGCTATAACTGTGCCCATTGGGTTCACAAATCCGCCATTGTTGCTTCCATATCCTGCTTGATAGCTTCCATTGCTGTAGATGACAGAATTGTTAGAACTAGAGCTGTGCTCCAAGGAAGAAGATTCCATAGTCATCAAGTTATGCAACACATAAGGCTGAAAGAAATTGTGAGTATTGTTATTTCCCAGTTGCAGTTGACTGTGAAAATCTTCTTGCTCTTGTTTGCACCAAATTCTTTGTCCATATGGGAATTGCATGCTGTTGTTAGTATGATGTTGAGCTTGTTGGAAAGCTGCAATGGCAGGCCAGCCATGGTGAGCAGCTGCTGCTGCTGAACCATAGTTGATTCCATCAACTGTGAGTTGTGAGCTCATATTTTCGTCGTCGGCCACCGTCAACCGCTGTCCTTCAACTGTCATTTCAGCTGCCTGCTCTGCATCCTTCAGGCGCTTTGCAGCTCCTCCGATGGGCAATGTGCTGCTCTCAAGAATGCTGTTGACATCGTATCTGCTCATGTCAAAATTTGTTACTGCATTCAGTCCTCGGAATTTAATGGCTGCTATGTCATAGGCCTCTGCTGCTTCCTCTTGTGTGCCTAAAAATTACATGAAAAGAAAACCTAAAATAAAATCCATAAACCCAATTTTCCAATTATACTAACAAACATATACGTGACAAGAATTTAATAAGAAACAAGAAACACGTTGAGAGTATCCAAAACTGTCACTTGATTTGATTTTTTTAAGAATGAAGCAAAAGCGTTTACTTTTATCTATTAAATTCAATAGTTTCATGTGAGACTCTTTTTGTTGGAATACTGTGGGATTATTAAGTCATGTAACGTATTATTGTGTGTATGCTTGCCACCAAACTATATTCATGGCAAGTATACACACAATAATACGTCATATTAAATCATCAGATAATAAAGTGATGGATTAATATTGGCGATCTTGATGAATTTGAGAAGAGATTTGAAGAAATAACTTGGTTTTCTTTGTAACAAAAACTTGGCAAATGTAGAAATTAAACAAATTACTTACTGAAGGTTCCTAAGTAAAGGTCTTTGTTCCCTGCAACTCTTCCAATCCTCGCTTGCCATCTGCCATGCTGATGGTGCCTGTTTTCAATCCAAATTGCAAGCAGAAAATAATCAAGAACATGAATATTATCCTCAAAACAGAAAATAACCTATATATTTTTGCCAGGGACACAGCAAAGTGTTTCCATTTTCAAGAAGTTAAAAGCAAGATGCTCGACTAGTTTGATGGCTTAAATCACAGACTACAATCTATGAGAGAAGAAAGGAAGGAAACAGTTTTTGATATTAGTGAGATTAAGATTTAGAATGACTAGATATGGATATAGTACCTTGTTACTCCTCGGTAAATGGATGCACCACGAGAAAATCCACTGCTTTTCCTGCATTAATCAAAATGTTCTATATGAATTTTCTTTTTCTTTTTATCAAATTATTAATTGTAAAAAGTTCAAATACAACACATCCATGCAGTGATTTAAAAACTAACCTTCGAAGAGACGCAACATACTCTTGCCTCGTCATGTGCCTCATTTCTTCTAACTCTTTCTCGTAATTACTAATCTGAAATATTATTTATTTTGAGGAAAAATTTTTAATTTTTAATATCAAAATTAGCGAACAAAACCCAAATAAATCGGGGAAGACCATTGAAAAATCACCATTTGTTTCTACTGTAATTGAACATATCCCTCTTAATGGGGATGCTTTTGGAAACACAGAAACATTTATAATTTGCAGTGCTGTATTAAAAGATAAAAACCACTTTACACTTCCTCAATTAACTGCATGTTCAGTGCCAGTGCCAGCATTAACCAAGATTATTATAATAATAATTATTATCATTTTAGAAATAAGCTTACAAAGAAATAGAGAAACTTACCGGAAAATTTGTGGTGGTAGTAGTACCCCAATATTTCAATGCAGCTAAATCATAAGCTCTTGCAGCCTTTTCTTCTTTGTCGTAGCCTCCTGTTTAAAAAGTGAAAACAAAAAGCATAAGAATCTTTCAAAATATATAATAGTTATAACAATAATAGCAATGTTGCTTGAATTAAGAATTTAATTATAAGTGAAAATGTTTCCAAAAAACAAATTACATTCGCTTACCCAAATAGACTGCAAAGTGAATAACGGATTGAGAAGCCAAAAATCAGAACATTTCAACATCCAGAAATGGAAAACAAAAGTTAGTACAAAATAAAAAATGAAATAAAATAAAAAAAAGATTTGATGCTACAGCAATCTCAAACGAGTTTTAAAGACGATATTACCTTGTCTTCCCTTTCGAGTTTGTCCTTCTCTTCTACAACTATTATCCCATAAATGAGCTTCATATCTTCCAGTCCATCTATGCCTACAGTTAAGTGAACAAGAACCCTCAAATCTTTGTCATAAATACTCTTCTTAATAACAAAAATAGAAGAAACAAATAAAAAATCGTATTTTCCTGATAAGAAATTTATTAAAACCTTGTTACACCACGATAAATAGAAGTCCTTTGTCCAAATGTATCAATAGATTTCCTTGGCACCGCTTCACCGGCGCCGGTTGGGCTGTCTAGATCTCTCGTTGCTGCCGTAGTCATCGTGTTTTGCTGCTTATTGTTATCTGAAGAACTTTCTCCGCCGTTAACGCCTCCATTTGCGTTGAGAATTGGCAAGGGAGCGCCAGACTGTGAACCTGTGCTCATCGAAAGTGACAAACTCTGTGCACTGCCGCCGTTAATGCTCTTGGTCTCCGGTTGAGCCGGTGCCGGGTGGTTTCTTAACCAAGTTTTGATCATGGATAAACCAATGGAACTGTTATTGTTGTTATTGCTGCTGGATTTTGCTGTTCTTGCACTATTTGTTGGATCATCCGAGGGAAGTTGCAGAGAACAGTTGGGGATAAACATGTAGTCCCCGGCACCAGTGTTGGTGGTCGTGCTGGTGTCATATAGGGTGGTGCAGCTGCGGAGTTTCGGTTCGTGATCGGAGAAAGAGTGGCCGCCGAGGAAGTTCTCAAGCTTTGGTTCTTGGCTATTGCATGGGGCAGCCATAAGCAAGTTATCTGTGTTCATGCATATACCCTTCATATTCCATCCTGCACACACACAATATCAAAAATAAATAAAATAAAAGTTTGGATAAAATAAAGAAAGCATATGAAGTTATTTGATCCTTGGATTGTTTTTCCTTTTGGTTCTATTTCGTTGTTCCTAGAAGAAAATGAAGGGTTAGGGTTTTGGAGGTTGAAATGCATAACAAACCCCGGGAATGATTATTGTTTCGATGGAAGGCTTCAAGTATGCCAAAAGGGGGAGTAGTGGAGCCGGCAGAGGCGAGATCAAAGCAGTCGCCGGAAACGACGGTGCCCGAGAGTGCATCGGCGTTGAAACCAAGGCGGTGAGAGACTGAGTTTTGAGAATGATCTTGATGATGATGATCAGTTTGTGAAGAAGGAAGTTGTTCTTGGGGAGAAAGAGAGAAACCCAACCAGTTATTCATGGCAGCGCTACTCTTCTATTTGAAGAAAGAAATTGAAGATTCAAAGTGTTGCTAGTAATTTTTGAGATTATAAATATTTATTTCTCTCTTTGGTAACGTGCATGAATGAATGAATGAAGTAAAGAAAGAAGGGAGAGGAAACTATGAGTAGAGAAGAAGAAGGAGAAAGGTCAAAAATATTGAAGGGAAATCATCTCTTCCAAAACAAGAAATGAAGATTTATATAAACTCTAGCTGCCTTGCACTCTCTCTCTCTCCCTCTCTCTCTCTCATATGAATCACATAAATTATTGGGGCACCCCTTTAACTTTAGGGCACTTTCTTGATCTTTTGAACTCAAAATTACATTTCTCATATGACAAATTACTGAACATATGAAGGATGGTTGGTTGGGTTACTATGGCATTTTCTTATTAAGAAATATATAAAAAGAGAAGTTTGGCAAAATCACTTCTCATTCTCATTCTTCTTCCATTAGTTTCTTTTTTTTTCTTCGAGAAAGTACCAAATCATGTCCAAATCTAAAATTGTTTACTAACAATACAATTAAATGGTATACGAGGAATTACAAAATTTGAATATTAAAAGCCTTGTTTTATAATACTATATATACTTGTATATAAATATGAATCAATATATAGTGCAAAAGCTTATTTGTCTACTCTTGCAATCCGAAAATCTACAAGGCAAGTTGAGCTTATCTTCATGCCTTCGGTATTATTATGTTATTTTATGAAAGGTTAGAAGGCCTAACACATGGGTGTCTCAACCCTTGGGGGCATTTTGCTAGTTTCTTAAACTTGAAACAACCTTGCATTCTCACTTTCAAGTTGAATTCAAAGATAACCCACTTGCTTCTACTCAAAACCAATTATGTACACATTATTAGTTTATTCATTTATTTAGATCTTCTTATTGTACATGCAAGTGTAGCAAAATTGTGATACTAATATATTATTGATGTGGATGCTGTGATTGAAAAAGTAAAAATAAAAAATTAATGCTATAAATAAGAATAAAAAATAATATTTATTCTTTTTTATTCACGCCATGAATTTTATACACAAAATTTAAAATAAAAGTTATATATATCTCAAAGTTTGAATATATAATATTACTTGTTATTTATATACATAATTTTTTAGTGTTCTTGAAAGATTATTATGCATGTTTATTTTTGTATTATATTAAAAAAATTGTCAAATTTTAAATATCAATGAAAGGGCAAGATATAAGTCTTATACGTGTTTTTTTAGATACAATACAAATGATTTAATTTTAAAATCACTTATATTTTAACAAATTAAAAAGAAACTTAAATTATATTAAAAAATTAATAAAAAAATAAAAAAAAAGAGCAAACACATAAAATTTGAATACAAAATTTAAATTCTTATGTTATCGTATAAAAAATCATTAGATTCAAAAGATAATAGAGTCAAATAAAATTACCAGTAAATCTAGAATCTCAAAAATGATAAAATTAGCTTCTCTTTCTCTTTCTATACACAGCTAAAACACAGTATTTATTCTGTAGAATGCCTATAAATGGAAGGATGATAAGAGTAAATACATACATACATACAAATCTGACAAAAAAACCTACCCTCAGCCCCTCTCCCTAACCATTTATTTATTCATACCCAGCTGGACACAAGTCATTTCATTGTCAGTACTACTACAATCTCCTCTCTCTCTCTCTCTCCCTCTCTCATTTCTCTTTTATTATTCTTCTCATTCCAAGCAAAACCATAATACATTCAATTGTACCAACAATTCCCTAACCTTCTATATGATTCTCAATTTTTTTGTCACATGTCCTAAATTGCTTTTAACATATTTCTAAATTCATTTATTATGCAAAGGATATGATAAAAAAATTAAAAAAATACGTGAAAATTACAATAAAAATTAAATATTATAAAATATATAGTTAAAAACATATATATCGTAGCACAATCTTAGTAGTAATATGTATTTAAAAAAATAATAATAATTAAATAAAGAAAAAGAAGGGGCACCCCTGAGACTGAGTGTCTGTCCAAATGCCCATAACTTTTTCACATTCCATCCATCCATCCTCGAGAATAAAATAATCTTATCATTTTTTTCCTAATCATCAAACTGCTCCCCCGCTACAAACGGGAGTCTCTCTCTCTCTCTCTCTCTGTCTACTGTACAAGACGATAATCATGCAAAGCAGAGAGCAGAAAATAAAAAAAAAGAAAAAAAGAAATAGAAAGAGAAAGAAAGAGAATCCATCAATCCATCCTCTGTATATTCTTTTTGCACCCCTATATGAAGACGTTAACCCTTGTCTTCGGGGTCCCTTCGAGGTTATTCCATTCTCAAGTTTCTCTGCGAGAGAAAGACAGACTGATTGGAAGACAAGAAAATCTCTTGACTATTTTCTTTTCCGTGGAAATTCTTTTGCTATCTGCTAATACAACGCATTAGTTTAGGACTTGTAATTATTCATAATTATATACTAATTCGGATTCAAACTTAAGATTGTATACTTAATGTTATCAATGTGTATTATATTAGTGTGTACACGTACGTATTGTTAAAGTATTAATGCGGAATATTAAATGAGAATACAGAAATGAAATGAAGTGGGGAAGGAGACAAATGAATAATAAACTAAGAAGAAATGTTGGCAGAAAGGAAGAGAGAGATTGATCTCGAAGGCTTCAAAAACTTCACTGTTTCTTTGACCGTCAAGGAATCAAAGACGGTAAAACCACATGGCTTCAAAAGTCCTTTTCCTTAATAAATTATATTAAAAGCTGCGTCCTGCTTCTGCTCCTCCCACTGTAAATTTTTTATTTAAAAATAAATAAATGTTCTCGGTAACACAATCATAATCATGTCAAACAAAAACTTAGCCCTCTTCTTAGACAGAGAAAGTAAAAATAAAATTATTTTCGAGTGAGAAAGTGAAAGGTTGAGGGTTTCGACTTTTGACCTAGTTACTTCTACCTTTTAGGTTTGGCCAAAATTACTGCACATACCCGAGAGTAAATTTAATTTAATTATTATTCAAATTGGTTTAAGAAATTTTTACTGCCTGCTTGCTTCTATAATTATTAGCTCAAAACCTAATCTAGTGGACACTTGACCTTCCTACAGCTAACTTACCGTTTGGTAGCTCACCCATACTTGTTTGGGAGTAGATCCCAACAACTAATAATGCTTTATAAATTTATAATTTTTATCATAATTTTTAAATTGTTTTGTTATATTTTCTAAATTTTTTAAGCATAATTCATAAATTTAAAACTATGATTAAGAATGAGAGATTGTAATAAAAGATAAAGATTACAATAAAAAAAATTAAAAAATTATATGGTACCCTAATCTTACAACTCTAATATGAAATGAATGGAAGCCTAAGCTTTTTTACTATTACCATGTTGTGAAAATGGGTTTTGAATTTTTTTTAATCCAATTTTTGCATTCAATGATAAGTGTAAACACTATACATTGAGTTGCATACCCTTTTGGACTGATTACCTGCACCTGAACAATAATAAAAGGACTGTCTTTGGCACATGCATTCAAATATATGCAATACTTTCTAATTAAATAAGTGAAGCATGTATCAAAAAGGAGAATTAATGAATGCCATGTGTTGGATATTCTGGTTTAGCCACCCAAATTGGAATGACATATGTTTTTCATGCCTTATTTTGGAATCTCACTTGATTGCGTATCAACATCAAACTAGGTATGATCTAATGCATGGGAAGGCTTTCAAGGTTAGGATGTTCTCCTTATTGAATTTCTTTTAAATATAATAAAATTTTGTTGTAATCATTAAATAATATGCAAAAAAATTTAAATTTTATTATATATTATTATTATTACACATGTCATATAATTTTTATTTTTATTTTTTTAAGAATTTAGATTAAGAAAAGATCATGATCTAGTTAAATAATAATAGTTTCTTAACCTTAAATTTATGCATGTAAACTTAAATTGAATTATTTGATGGATATTACTACATATACAATTTCTTGTATGAGTTTGTTCATACATACTCGAGTGATATATTATTGTCAAACATCTTATATTTAAATAAAATAATAGAAAATAAATTGTATAAGACATATGACAACAATATAATCTTAATTTATCAGTTTTATAATATAATATATATATATATATATATATATATATATATAAATTATTTTTATAAAATTGTTGTTATTCAATTAATTAAAACAATCCTTTTATTTAGAGAGAATACAAAGATCTTTCTCAAATGAGAATTATATATATATATATATATTATATCAATTTCAGAGAATTGTTTTACATTTTTGAATTTTAAAGAGAGAATTTTGATGAATTTTAAAATTACAATTTTGAGGATTATTGATAGTAAAAATTTGGAATAATACTTTTAAAAAATGGAATTACTCGAAATCAACAGGATTTCATCTATATTTTCACTAAACTAGAAGGGTGATTAATGAAATTTTCTTACAAAAGAAAAAGAGGGTCTTTTTTTAAATTTTTTTAAGAGTATTTAAATTGACCCATGCATCCATGTGGCCTATGAATACATATGCATGCATGTAAGTCCGCATGTAAGCAGAAACGAAACAATGTTGGGAATGAAGTCAAATCCAGATATGTGCATGCAGAAAATCCTTTTGGTTTCTGCAATTTCGTGCAATCCACACACTTTCAGACTCACAGATGGATTCTCTAATTATATTTATCAATAAATTCAGAATTAATTTATTGCGTTAGTGCGTGTCCCCCTCTATACATATACATATTGAGTACAATCACATGCAAGATTACCATTAGATTCTATATTTGATTTGATTCTTAACCAAATTTTTTTAAAATTTGGTATAGTATGTAGTGGAGTTTTATGATACGAATTCACGAATGGAACTTGTTGACCCGTAGCGTAATACCAAAATAGTTGTTGTCCCTGCAGTCTCCAACACCTAAAATGCGTATCATCCTCTAACATCTTAACATCGAGCATGGTAGTAACTCATATGTTGGCATATAAATAATCCAAAACTTGGTAGGAATTAAATAGTCACTTTCTTCACGCAATTACCCATTATGTCAAATGACATGTGTATCAATACGACCATGCACTACTTCAATAATCACTCGCAACTAGTAACCACGAATCAATTGCTTACAATCACATACTAGGGTCTATATATAGGCAGAAATGATCCATAGACGAGGCAAGAAGAAAAAAAGAACTCTTGCGTTGCTGAAAACATCCCAGACACATTCTTTTTCTGTTAAATTAGTTTCTTTAAACATTGTTCTTACTTACAAGAGTGAATTTAAATATTAATGAGTTGATTTAAGCATAAAAAATTTATCGCCAATCTCATATTGAAACCTCTGATATTTAATTCATTTTACAAAAGATGAGATACCATAAAATGGTGAAGAGAGGTTTTGCTTGATGATATATTGAAACCGAAAAATCAATGTCAACAAAACTCTCCTTAAACAATCAAACAATTATCACATAAGATTTAGAATCGTAACATTTTACCGTCCTCAACTCTAAGGATTCAGGCATGAATCTCTTCGTGTATAATAAGAACAACTATCAATATATCAATCTTATAATTTGTCAGGATTAATTGAATAAGTTAATATTTCCTATCAATATATCAATCTTTGCCTGAAAATGAGTGACTTTTAATCTATATTACGAAAAAATTAGCATAAAAATAAGCTAGTGTAGGTTAACGTTGTTCGTAGCTAGGGTTTTAGGGATTATCAACAGGTCGAGGGCGGTGACAAACAGACATGAAACCCGGATAACAGGCGAGAGGAAATGGCGGGGAGATACGATTAATGATGAAGAACGGCCGTCGCGAAACCGCTGCGTGGCATAACGGTTGGTTGAGTTGAGTGACAACTTTCAAAGGATTCCGTGAAATTGGTTTGTTAAATTTCGTTTTCACGTAAATTATGGCAGCAAAGAGTTTAGACAGTGGCCAACCAACCCTTGCGTGCCAGCTGGGAGAAAGAAAGAAAAAAAAAAAACAACGTTGCCTCCAAGAAATTAATAATAGATATTGTATATAATAACCAAAATACAATGTCTAATTAGTATTTATTTTTGTTTGATAATGTAATTTTACTGATTTTCTATTTATTTAAATTAAATTAATGACATAACAATTATGAACTAAAAGCAAACAAGATTTTGATCCCAAAAGGACCGTAATTGCTCATAAAACAAGGGCATCAAAATTATAAGCAATCTCATGGTAAAAGGAACAGAAATTTTTACGCGAGACAACAGTAAAATTATTTAATTAATAAAATAAAAAAATATATTTATTTATAATGGGTAAAAAAATTTATAAAATATTTTATAAATTTTTTTCATCATATTAATTAAATAATAAATTTTTTATTAAATTTTTTACTCACTATTAATAAATATATTTTTTTATTTTATTAATTAAATAATTTTATTATATTAACAACACTCATGTAATAAAATCGTTTCACCTAAAAATAATTAAAAAAAAATTTTATAAAATACTTCTGAGTGTTTGCATTTGTTGACACACTCAATATTGTTGAGCATCAAGGAAAGATATTGAAAGTTGAAGTCAAAATATATATCCTTAAATTAATAATAGATCGAGAAAACAAGCCTAAAATCCCTCTCCGTTCGTTTATTTTGTGAAAGAACAAATAGCAGCAATGAAAACAAACATGTGGAAATTCCTCCTTCACATTATTTATTACTAAAATCTGTTTTTAATAAATTCTCATATTCACTTTGTATGTAACAAGCATGTATATTACCATTCCCACGCGGCATTCTAATTAGTTAAACAAAAGTATCAAAATAATAAAATTATAAATGTCAAAATTTAATTTAATTTAATTTTGTTTTCTTATAAATTTAAGGATAAAATGTTAAAATTTTAAAGTATTTCTCTATAAAATAATTTTTTTTCTCTCTCAAGTCTTGTTTTACCTTTACCTTTAAATATTTATCCATTCACTTATATTTAACGATCAATAATTTTATTGTATTTTATTTTATTTACAAAAAAAAAAGTTATTTGTAAAAAATTACACTAATCAATAAGATTAACACATTAAGTATTAGTTGTTAAATAAAAATTTTAATATTAAAATTAATTTAAAAAGATAATATTAATCAACACGGGAGTATGTACAAATTTGCATTGACTTTTGACTGTTTAAATTATACTTTGACGAACACATGCATTCAAATGCCGACATTCAATTTCTTTGTAAATTATAAAATGATGTAAAGGGTGTGGATGTATTGATGGATGCATGTTAATAATCTTCCAAGCAATTACAACTTGCCCTTGAATAACTTTCAACTACTTCTGTCAACAAAACTTAAAGGATAGAACACGTGACTTATAAAAGCTCGCACCGACTAGAGATTCACAGTTAATTTAATATAAGTAAATTATTTTAAATATAAAATATTTAAATTTATAATTCTATATAATTTGTTATAAATACAAAATTTTGAATAAAAATTATTGAATACATGCATTTACACTATACACTATATAAAATAAAAATAATTTATTTTTATTTTAAATTTATTAAAACAATACTATTTTATTATAAAACAATATTATATTATTAAAATTTGTATTTCAAACTTTACTCATACCACATTGAGGAGGATTGATTTGATTTAATTTATTTTTATAAAATTTTGCAATATTTTTTTTTAAAATCTCTTGAACTAAATAAATGAAAGAATAAGTTACTTCATTATATATTGTGTGGTTTATATACATAATTTGCTTGGTATATTACTAGTTGGAAAAAATTTTAGATAGAACGGGTCTACTACGTTAGTATTACTAAAGTGGTAGAACTATTCAATCAATAAAATGAGAGAAATATATTTGTTGGTGGTGAATTAAAAAAGTTAATAATAAATTTCATAAATTTCTTCTATCATATTAATTTAATGGTATGATTTACTATTTATTTATTTTATTTATCATTAATAAATATATTTTTATTATTTTATTAATTAAATAATATTATCACGTTAATAATATTAACGTAATAAATCAATTTCATCAAAGCCTTTTTTTACTAGTTGGAAAGATATTCTTATGATTGCTTAAATACTTTAATAGATACGCACACAAGACTACAAATTTTTTTAATTCCATAAAATAAAAAAAATAAAAATGCAATGTCACTACTCACAAGAATCAAGAATTAATGAGTATGTAATGAAGATAAATAATGAATAATTGAGGACAAATAAATGAATAGAAAGGAAATGAAATAAAAGAGAGGAGGAGAAGAGGTAGAGGAGGCAGTGGGAACTGGGATTGCATCGGAGAAATCAGCGGAACACCCGTGCCTTCTTGGCAACATAAACCCACACCACCCTCCCTCTTTCTTTCTTACATGAATAGTGCCAAAAAACTCCTCTCTCTGCTACGTTTTGCACCCTTATTCATGCAATTTTACAACAATTTAAGATAGAGAGAAGTGGTTTCCGAGAAAAGTAAAATTAAACTTTATTAAAGATTTTTTTAAAAAACTAAAATTTAAAACTAAAAAGGGGAGTCAAAGTTTAAATCCAGTGCAATATCCTTTTTGCTGCCATGCCTTGCCTTCTCCTCCCTCTAGGTCAAGGTTAATTTATTTTTATTTTATTTTATTATAAGGTAATTACATATCTGTCCATCAGTTTTCCGTTTTCAAAATAATTTATAACTCATAATTTCTATTAAAATGGTTGAAATATCATTTAGTATTAATTTAGAAGAAAATTTTAAATAAAATGATTATACTGTATTAGTATTATTATGTGATATAATTATTTAATTAAAAAAATAAAAAATATTTATTAATAATGAATAAAAAATATTATAAATTTTTTATTATATTAATTGAATAATAAAATTTTTTATTAATTTTTTTATTCACTATTAATAAATATATGTATTTTATTTTATTAATTAGATAATTCCACTTAAGATTTTCTCCTAACTTAAATACTCTAATACGTATTGTGAATTTGTAACGGACCAAATTCAATTTTTATAGAGGTAATTTTGTTGCTTGAATAGGGATAGGGACCTTTTCGTTATAAATAGACATATTACGTGTTATTTGTGAAAATAAAACAATATAGAGACCTAGATGTTAAAATTCAAGAACTGCATAATTGTAATTATCGCTCACATTTTTTGACCCATTATCCTATTTTATACGTACATAGCATTGAAATGAGTGAGAGAGCATGGGATTTGGGCTGAATTGTTTTGATTCTAGCTATCGATAACAACTAAATAAACAGGTAAATAAATAATGTAAACTCTCATGCGTGTCTGTGCATGTGACTGACTGACTAAGTAAAATAGAATCATCATCTGATAAGCCAACAAGTCCTAGGAATGCTCATTTTCCTCCCCTCCTCTTTTTTTTTTTTTTTTTAAATCTTGGGTCTTTCAAAATTAAAACCCTAAGTAGGGTTTGAATTGAAACTCTCTTCTGTTTGGGATTCGAACCCTTTTTTTTTACTTGGACTCGGACCCTTCTCCTATTCTGCAAGCTAACTCTTAACTCTTCCTTCCTTCCACTTATCATTTGCTTTGCAATAGAAAAAATAGGCCTTTATATATAACTAATATTATACAGTCATCATAACTCATAGCATGATCTTTGATTCTATTAGTCCAAGTAGCAATTGATATGATCTTTTATTTAAATGTTTAATTAATTATATTATTGTTTCTTCATGCAGACCATGCTCTAAGTTCTTCTTCTTCTTCTTCTTCTTTCAGCATTTGTATGTGTGCCCCTTTTCTCTGTGCTAGATACCGTGCAATGAACACGAACACCTTGGTTGAATACTTAAGGCAATAAAATTCATCCACTTGTAGTAACTTTATTTGGCTTTATTTTTACCCTAACACAACTGTAAAATTTAGTTGATATTTATGACTAGCTTCTATAGCTACTTACATCGCATGTATTGGTAGAATTGAATGTAGCCTTGTTTATGATTCCTAAATGTGATCATGCAAATTACTTTCTTCTATCACAAGCAATACTTTATGTTTAATAGTTCAAAGTTTATGCAAACAAATTACAATGGGTAGAATTCGAATCATCAGACGAGCTGCTTATTACAAGTGCTTTTAACTATATGCATGCATAGTTCAACATTACTGACCAAAACGCGCTGAATTTGAGCCATCAGACAAACTGCTTTTTGGAAGTGCTTTTTATTTTATGCATACTAATTACAAATTGGTTTGGGTTCACAGAACGATCGTGGGTGATGGTAGGCAGGCGCATGGGCTTCATTCTATTGGGCTTGTCCTTTTCATAAAGCAGCTGCACATGACTATAATCAATTCGCTTGCTTGTTCTCATATTTAATTCCAAGTTAAATGTTATCAATCAAATCTCTTTTGTTTCAAACTTTTTTACAGTATTTTCTCTCGTTTTCCCGCACTTTCTCATCGATCAAACATGAGCAAACCGAATAAGAAATATCGCAACTATTTTACATTTTTGGTTTTGTTATATTGATTATTAATGACTAAAATAATAAAACGAATCTTACTAGATAAATCTAATGTGGACAAGTATTATACAAAAATTACATAGCATTATCTCAAATAAATTTATCAATCAAATTTGATTAATAGCTTCTATACGCATAATCATAACAATTATGGTTAACTTTTACAATTCTCTGATCAATCAATATTAAAACATCACAATCCAAATTTATTATTAGCATTTAAAATAAAATTTCTTTTATTTCAATATAAAGTTTCAAATCCAATTTGTTACTATTATAGAAAAAATTTAAAATATACTTATGATATATTGGGTGTGTTGTATAATTTGTATCATATGGAATTATATAAGTGTTTAATGCATTTATTGCATTGCACTAAATAAGTTTTAGACTAAAAGGGCACATAAAATTATTGTTAAATTCATGGAATTAAAAAATTTATTATGACCTATATTTTACAATTTATTACAAAATTTTATTTATAATAATTACTTACAAGTTATTATTTAAAATAAATTCAATAAATATTACAAAATTTTAATATGATGAAAATCTAATTAATAATAAGTGCAAAGACAATCTCTCTATTTTTATTTTATGATGAAGATTTAAGGATTCAATTGATATAGTTTACTAAACTTTATTTTTAATCTTTTACATGAAGATTTAAGGACCTAACTTCTATAATTTGTTAAAATTTATTTTTAATAATTGTTTTTTTAAAAGATAAGGATTTAACACATATATATTGAAAATGGCTAAAGCAAATAGAAACGTAATCTTTTTCTAAATTATGTAATTTATGTTTTGCATGCCAAGCTTCTCAGGTAAGATTATATGTAACACCGCTAAATTATTTTTAAAATTTTAGTAAAGTTTCGTATTATAAAACTGATAATTATTAGTAACTAAAAACATGCAATTGAAATTTAAATACTTTCAAATATTTTTTCATTTCTTCAACTATTTCTCAATATCCAAAAATAATCAATATTTATCATTAATTACCTATATACTAATTTGAACTATACAAAATTTTCATCCACATGTAGACATATAAAAACACATCAAAATCTCCTCTAATTAGAAAAACTTCAACCCATTTCAACTATCTTCTCCAGTCTTAGAAGTAAGCTAACATGAAATAAGTGTTTACATGTAATTAAAAATTTAAAAGATGAATAAAATACAAGTTATTTTTTAATTTTCAATAATGTTTAAAAGAATGTTATTTTGAAAAATATGAATGATTATTTACAACAAAATAAAATAAAATAAATATCATAAATAATTTTAATTAAACAATTACGCATATTTTAAGAGTATCATTTTTAGAGATTGCTCTCTCACCTATTGCAAATGCATTTTAAGGGCACCATTTTCATAATAGTTTCACATTCATTGAATTACTCAATTAATAAAAATAATAACATTTCATATTTTTCAATAAAATTACAAAAAATTAATTTTATTAACTTTAATCAAGCATTTTAAAACTTCCATTGAAACAAAAATTTGTTTCTATTCATTCTAACAAACACTTTCAATCATGTAAAATTAAAACATAATACATGCATTAAATTTTTACTATTGAATTTATGCAAATAAAATTATTACAAAAAAATTTAATTTTAGTTCAATAAAAAATTTATAAAATCAACAGATAGAAGTATTTTAAGAATTTATATGTATGTACTTTAATCTTTAATAAATTAAGCATCTTATTTTTCAGTTTTGAAAAATTAAAATATCTCAATTATATATAAATACTTGTTATAAATACTTACCTAACAATCCAAAAATCAACTTCTCATACTTCCTCTGATTTATTTCTTTTTTTAGGATTACCTCCTAAATAAAATTAATAATAATACGTACAAACTCTGATAATATCAATTAAAATTTTTATTGAACAAAATTTTTACTACTTAAAAGATGAGTGTAATCCCAAAATTAATAGAATAATTCTTCCAAAATTTTAATCACTAATTATGACCTTGTAATTAATAATATTATTATAAAATATTAATAACTTCAAAATAAAATAAAATAAAAAATTCCTAAATAGATAATATTAGTAAGACCTCTCAAACTATTATTATTTTAAAAACCCAAAACTTTAGTAAATTTTAAATATGGCTCAATAAAATGTAAAATAACTATTCTGACCTATTTTGATTTATAAAATGCCTAAAATCTTATTAGATTGCAATTATAACCCAAATTATTTCTAAATAATGATTTAAACCAAAAATAACAAATAATCCCTAAATAATTATAATTTTTATATTATTTTTTTAATCTAACAAACAAGTTCCAGTAATTTTTTTATCCAAATTTTAATACACACACATAGGAATATATAAAGCAAAACATCTCCCACAAAATTACACCATATCAAATTTTTATTTACTATTCTATTTAAAAATTTATTTAAAATAATTTATAACAAAATAATAAAAATTTTATCAATTACTCTTTAATAAAACAATTAGAAATAAAAACCAGAACAAAATTAAATTATTTACAACATTTTTAGTATATAATTATAAGTGCAATCACTTGCTTTTAATGGATAATGATAAGAAATTCCAAAGTCTTACATATTACTATCCATGAATTTAATTTCTACTTTCTAGCAATTTTAATATTAGGAACCAAACTCCCATAATTTAAAGTTGGTAACACATGGACTAAAATAAAAAATTTTAATAAATCTCCAAATTTTAAGAGTTAGTAAATAATGATAAAATTTTAAAGTCTTGCATAGATTTATCCACAATAAATAATGATAAAATTTTAAAGTCTTGCATATATTTATCCACAATTTTGGTTCCAATCACAGATATTTGTGTTCGAAATTCAGCTTTAAAAAATATGAATGGATCACCAGACTTTTGGAATAACGAACAATAGCAAACTATTTTAAAACCTTGCATATTCGTACCTATGGGTTTGGTTTTATATAGAATTGTCGAAGGAACCAGCTTGACAAGCAAAATTAAGCCCGTGCAGGCTTGTGTGCTAGGCTGGTCCAAACCCGCACAGTATTCATACTGAACTGGGCTTGGCTCGCATTGAAATATGAAGCTCGGCCTGGCATGTGAAGCCTAGCCCATGTAGTTGTGCTAGGCCTAGGTGGGCCCACGCTAAAACCAAAAAAGAGCCCAAGCCGAAACAAAAACTGTAGACCCCAAAAAAAAAAAAAAAAAAAAACTGGCCCCTCATTCTTCTTCTTCTTCTTCCTTTCCTTCTTCGATTTCTCTCTCTCTTACGCTCGCAGTTCTCTGTCCAAATATTACGTAATGTTGGACAAAGTCAAATTCAAATTCTTTAAATTTTGCAGATGTAGAGAGCCAGAGAGTTTGCATATATAATATGAATGAAGTGCACACTTCCTTTTCTTCTTCCTCTGCATCTCTCATTCTGATATGTTCCTAGGACAAACTAAGAAGAATTTAAAAAAGAAAATTGCAGATTAACATTCAGTGCTGGGTCCATTTATCTGATCATAAATTGTTTGTCTGTGTGAATGGTGGTTCATTTAAGTTGGGAAGGAAGTTTGAGTGAGATTGGTATTGGTATTGGCATTGATTTTGGAGAGATTTCGATCGTTTTCTGATACCATCACCACCTGCCTTCTGTCTTTGATGCATGAGACGCCTACCACATGAATTGCTTTCAATTCTATATACATCTAATGAAATGAAATACTGATCCTCATTTGTTGATATGTGCTGGAAGAATTTTTTTGTTCTCTGATTATTCAACTCTTACAACAATTTTCTCATTTTCCCAACTTCAATTAATTATCAAAACTCTACCTTTCATCTTTATGCTTCATATCCAACTAAACACACAATATTGTTTCACCAAAAACAAAAGAAAAAAAAAATACCCAATTGAAAATGAAATGGTCAAAGGTGGCAGTTTTGATAGCTCACATCTTGTCTGGACAGTCGTTGGAGTTTCTCAGTTGTAAACTTGGTAGGCTTGAGGATTGAAAAAAAAAAAGAAAAATTGTGAAAGAAAGGATGAAAGAGATTCCGAAAGAACTGGTTATGTCTTATGTGGGCAGGAGGGTACATCCGTAATTTCAAACTGTTATCACGTCAGGATTGATTTATTAAAATTTGTCAATACTATTCACAAAAATTCAGCTCTCATTTGTTAATACCCAAAAATAAAATCTTAAAACAATTAAAAAATAGAAAACATTGTAATTAATATATAGAAAAATTAAAATAAAAATGAAAGAGAATATTCTCATAAAGAAATTTCATAAACTTTCATAAGTTTTTCTTATTTTTTTATTTCAAATAAATATGCAATTTTATTTATAGAAAAAAATAAGGAATTAAATAAATTTTTTACAAGATGCATAATATATATTTTTCTAAGGATCTCGTTAATATTTTATATAATAATTGAGGTGGTTCTATTTGAACAGTGAAACCACCCAATCACAGTACGTCCTTTTGGGTTATGCTATTTTTTAAGTTCGTAAGCATGCTCAATACTATATCACTAACACTCTTACTAATAAACTCAGTGGGATATAATTTAGAATTCCAGTAGAAGAAAGTTTGCATCTACTTTAGATATGATGAATATTGAATAACTATTATATATTCTCTACTTCGTATATTGCAATAATTTTAAAATGTAGAAGAAATAATAATGAAAGTTTGTTATGTGAATTGACATGAAATTAATATATTATTATAAATGAAAATATATTATATTCGTAAACGAGTTTTGTGAGGATCAAAAATATCCAATATCTGTATAACCAACTAATCTTAAATTTTATATTAATTTATTAGAATAAAATCATTTCAAATTTATCGTTTCACGAAAAGTAACAAAAAAGATAAGCTATTATGAATATATAATCTAATTTCACTTATTAACAAAATTATGAATTTTTTAAAACTTTTAATCAATTACGTGGGACTTGGTATAATATTTACTTTAGTTTTATTATTTGTAAGCTACGAGAAATATTTCTTATCTCAAAGAGCAATTTGCATGCTTGCATGATTAGCTAAACATATATTCTATACTTTTATTTTTAAGAAAGACAATTTAACTTTATCCATAGTTTTTGATTGAAAAAAAACTTCACATTTGTAATTAGCAAAATATAAAATATAAAATATAACTGACATAACAACAAAAAAAGTTAAGTGTGTGTGTGTGTGTGGTGTGTATAAGAGGTGATAGTTAAATTTTAATTATGGTTGATTGATTCTGTTTCTTAGTAATAAAATTTTTCTAATCATTCTTTCTCTTTACTTTATCAAATATGATTTTATCAGATATTTTGATATACAATAGATATGTGATTAGATTTTATTTCAAACCATAATAATGAAAACGATTATCATACTTTTAAGATTTAATTTTTAGTACTTATTTATAATTTTGTATTTTATAATTAAGAAGACTTCTGACTACTTTATAAGAAACTTTAAATAATTTTTAATTTATACTCACAAAATTATGGTTGTAGTACCACAATAGTTGTATAAAAATAGAGAACGAGTTTTCAAGTATATCTTCATTAAAAAAATATATAAGTCAATAAATTCGACATTTTAAATGCAAACCAATATTTAAAAGGAAAAAACATTAAGTAACTATTGTTGCATACTATGTGGTAATGAACCTAGTATCCCTTTTGAGTCTTGACAAAACCATTGTGGCTTGTTGTCCTTTGTTAAGTTAGTTTTCTTGGTTTAATATGGATGTTAGGCCATAAGATTTAATTAAATGTTGCCACTATATTGGTAGAAATTTAGGTGACAATTCTCACATGTCATGCAACAACCATGCAACAACAACAATAATAGAGACTTAAGTTTGAGGTTCAAGTTTTATATTAGCTTATTTTATGTCAAAATCTTGTGCAACCTAAGGCCAAGTTGATGCTCGAGCCATGGGTTGATAAAATGTTTGTGCTACCCTAAGGCCAAGTTGGCACTCAAGTTATGGTTTGTCAAAATGTGCACACTAAGATAAGGCCAAGTTGTGGCTCGAGCAAATTTACATTTTTTAGGTTGAAACCTAGCTTTTCTAGGATGCATATTTTGCAGCCAAACCTTATGAAATAACATTATTTCATCCTAGAAAGGTAGAAAGGTTTATTACAACTTATTTTTGCCTTCTTCTCAAAAGAAACTTGGTTAATTTTTTAGTGAACTTTTTTATGCATTTGTTTCTCGATAAACACCACCATTGTTCTTATAGTAAATTTCATTAAAAAGCTTTTAGAATTTTGATTATTGTCGTGGTTGGAGTTTCAGTCTTGTAAATGTATTGTACAAGAATTTCATTAAAAAAAAAGAAGATTTCATAATTCTAAATATGAGACTACTTTGCATTAGTCACTTCTTAAGTTAGTCATATTTGAGTGTTAAGTATTTTAGTAATAACTCAAAGGTTGGAAGTTTTTCTTTACTAGTGAAAGTTTTGGTGGCTTTTATATCAATCTAGATGGTTTTATTTTATGAAGCGTTTTTTATAAAGTTTTTCTTTGATAACAAATTCTTGCCTCTATTGTTTGAATTGTTTTATTAGTTTAAAATTTGTTATTGTTATGGCTTTGAGATATTAAATTGTATGAGAGTTATTAATCTAAAACCAACAAATTTTATGTGTTTTTATTTGTTGATAATTTGAATCTTGTTGTTTAAAACACATTTGACCTTTTAAGTGTTCTAGGTCCCAAATTTAGGCTTTTCACTAAAGAACAAAGTCGCAAAGAAATGTAAGTCATAAGAGGATTAGAACATGTGATTGGGGTGGTGTAACTTGCCAATCTTCATTTCAGTGTTCATCATCCTCAAAGGGACAACCTTTTTCCATAATCAATCTTCTATTGTTCTTATCATTGGTAGTCTTATTGGTTTTTTTCTCAGATCTTTTTTTTCTATTTTTTTATAGTTTATCATGTACATTAGAGTCATTTCTAAAATCATTTTTAGGAGTATATTTAACCTAATGAGTTAAACAATTAAACAAGATTTGGTGATCAAAGAAAAGCTTTTAGATCTTTTGTGATATTATAAGCAGTGGCCTAGTTAAAAATATGTTTTAATGGTGGCTAACACTAATTTAATGATAACAAAATAAAGATTCATTTTCATAGATTGTTTGAAATATATAAATTAATATGATTATCTTAAATGTGTTAGGATTGAATGCAAAAATCTAAGCGTTTGTTTAATACAATTAAAATATATTTGAAATTTAGTGAAAGAGATTTTTAATTGAATTTACAGTCTTTGATTTTTTTTTTTCATTTACCTTCTTTAAGAAGGATTAAGAAATTAAATTAAAATGAATATAGGATGGATTTTTTTCTATTTAAATCCTCTCTATTGTTGATAATTTGCAAATGTTGAAAAATTGAGAACAAAGAGTCTAGTTCTCAAAAAAGTTATATTATTCTTTTCTCTCTTTGCGTGTGTGATCAATTGATTATCTAGATTTGCTTGTTTATTTTTTTTCTCATATATTTAACATATTAAGATAAAGAAGAATTACAATAAAAAGAATAGATAAAAATAACAAAAATGAGTAAATCTATGTGTATATACAAAATTTGAAATCTCTTATACAAAACTTTAAAATCTTAATTTAAAATTTTATTATCCAAATTAAAAAAGAATAAAAAAATTTTAATGTAAAATTTAAGATATTTAATGCGAATTCTACCCTTTTAGTTTATATTTATTTATTTTTCATCCACGAAATTTAAAGAAGATTTTATAAATATTTTAATACTTAAATGTTAAAGGATTAAAAATTTATAGATTGATTTTGTTTGTTTATGAAATTAGTTTTCTAAATTTAATGGCAGCTAATTTACAGGCAACTCATGTATTTAATTTTTTATATCTATCCAAAATCGAGTCAATTATGGGGTTTGATTATTTATCTCAGAACCCCTTTTATACGTTCCAACCCTTAAATCTCTTTTATAGTTTCATCCCCATTGAATCAATCCAACAAACATTTAATATTTTATTAGTAGTATTTGAAAGAATTAATGAGCTAATTGCTACACACACACACACACACACACACACTCTAATTAAAAATATTTTATGTGATATGCCATTAAAATATTGGTGCAACTTTTAAATTTGATGTATGACTATTATTAATGAGCTTGGTACACATAGTTATAATAATATAAATAATGTTAGACATTTTAAATCTACAATTCAAATGATGTAATGTACATCAAATGGATGATAAAATGGTGTTATTAATGATTTAAAAAATTATAAAAATATATCACACATTTAATGAATGATATATTTAATGATTTTGAAAATTATAAAAATAATCACTCACTTAATGAATGATATATTTAAAAATTTTAGAATCCCTAACTTTTAATAATATAATATGTGATAACATGCAATAAATGTTGTCATAACATATGCATTCACGTATACTTGTACTTAAAAATTTGAAAACACATAATCTTTTAACAACATATATGGGACATCGCAACACATCATTCAATGTTATTCACAAAATTTCAACGTGCGCCAATCGATGTGAAAAGTTGCATGTATACTGTTAGCTACACTAAAAACGGCAGTGTGCATATGTATGCCTATGGTGGAATCTTGTGCTATTATTATTATTATTATTATAGTACCGCTCTTAAGTACGATACTCTTAGGTATGCATTGACTTGTTGATACGAAGTGGTGATATCTATCATCCTAAGAGTGGGGAAAATGCCCATAGCCTGTAAACCAAAGTAAATTGCACGGTTTGGCTTTAAATTTTTTCTAAGGGTCAAGTTGAGATTTAGAAATTACCAAAGATTAACATGATATCAAACTAGGGAGACCTACTTCCTTTCCGGCGAAATTTCATTTCCACTTCATTTGTTATTTTGTTTTTCCTTTGTCTTTAGATTTAGCTTTATGGTGGGTATTTCTCATCAGATCATAGTATGTGGTGGTTATGATGAATTTTTTATTCAAATGTTTTGGTGTGTCCTTCTAAATTTAAGATTCCAAGACTGATTCAAAAGATTTCTCACTGTAAAAAACTAATTACAGAGGATCCGTTACAGTTTCAATGAAAGTAAACCGTAATAGCTGAAAGAAAAATCTCGGCGGAACACTCAACTTACAATATGCACTGTTGGTAAAGATACCATTTGTATTGGTATGTAATAGTGCATTTATTTTCCCTTTGTACTTTAGTATGTAAAACGATTTAACTGATTTTGTACTTAAATGAATTTTTGTAATTTCATCATGATGTTTTATCATGCATTTATTGTTGTAACGTTTTATGTTGAATGGGTTGAAACATTATTAATATTTTTTTTTTTAAAAAAGAAAGATATCAGATTTTGGCATGTTCGGGAATGAAAGAATATATTATTATTGAAGAACAGAATAAACAAACAAAAAACCCAATTAAGAGAATCTTAACAGAAGTTCACTTAAAAGAATTTTGCAAATTTTGAGAGAAATATTCGGAAAGGAAATGATACATTATTATTGAAAAAAAAAAAGAGAATATTAGCATAAGTTCGTTTATAACAATTTGCAAATTCCAAGTGAGAGTTCGTTTTTATTTTTTCTACTACACACAGAGTGCGTTTATACTTAAAAGCTGGAAAATAACACAAGATCATGAATAGGCCAAAACCACATTAAGAAAGAGACTGTAATGTTGCTGAACGAAGAAGAGTAACAAAGACGCCGTAATGTTGCCGAAGGAACAACAACAGTGGAATGGAAGCAAGTACGGTCGCGAGAATGGGAATCCATAGTGTTTCGCCATTAAAAATGACGAAACAGGTTGTGCAAAAGACTACCATCATTGCTGCAATGGATGCAAAAAGTGATGCAAATCCACCGAGTAAATTCTTGTGCAGTCGAAAAAGGAAGTCTTCTTCCGAGCAAATGGACGTCAGAATGGATAGGAAGCAAAGTATCGAGACTGAGGAGAATATCAGCGACAATGCATCTGATAGGACAAAAATTTTAAAGGAAACCTCTCGGAGGAAATTGGGAGCACCTGTATCTCCCTTACTGCCACCTGGTATGGTGAAAGCAGCAGCAAAAACGACAGTGGTAACTAGTGTTGCCACAACCATGCATGAATCTGCTGTATCCTTCATCCATGTTTCGCCTTCTTTTTTTAACTGACTGTGACTCTCAACAAACAACTCTAGAGGCGTTTTCTTCATTTTGTTTTCAGCTTCAGCATCTGATGGTCGCACAATCTTACTCACTTCCTAAGCTCAATATCATGTAATATATTGTCAATCGCATGAAAAGAAAACTTCTGATTTCTACCCAATACTGTAATCAATCTGAAGTTACCACTTGACCCCAGTAAGTTTAAACTGTAGTATGTAAGAGTTCAAATAACAGCGTTAAGCTCTTACAGTGAGTACTCACCTTAAACCAAATTAGCTCTCGCCGCATCTGTAGAGCTGCTCCGGTTACGACGTTGAGGCGATTTGTTGATGGTAGCATTCCAGCCAAATGCAATATAGAGTTGCCGTCTTTGTCTCTGGACGAAACTACAGAATCCTTGATTGGACCTATATCATGAATGAGTTCGAAGATTTTCTCCTGACGATTCAAAACAGCGATATGAAATATGGTATATCCATTATCATCAACTGTCCATATTATATCAGGATATTCACCAATAAGTACTCTTAGAAACATAAAGTTGCCCTTCTCGGCAGCAACAAATATTAGTCCCCAAGGACGTCCAATTAGCTCTGAAATGCGCTGGTCATCCAGAAGTATCACTTCTTTCCAAATTTTTTCGACCAACTGAAGTGCTTCGAAGGACTGCCATATACTGTCATCAAACTTGGTGTCTGCAAATTTTATTGTGAAGGTTAACTACAGAAATTAAACTTTATGATGAGATCCACTAATACTTTTATCCTTTATAAAAGCTGATCACCGGAAAAATTAATATATTTATTGATTTTTATGTAATTTCATATTGACTTATTTATATATTACTATAATTACAATAAATTGTATAATTTAAAATATTTAATATTATTTATTATTTTTTAATATTTTATTTTATTATAATTTAAATAAATTAAAGTAGTCTTAGAACTAAAAAGAAATACATGTTTATTTTTCATATAACATTGATTATAATGAAATTTACATTTACGTAACTCTTAATTTTTGTGTAAAATTAAAAATTATTTTATTACTTTATATTTTTAATAAAATATTTTATTTACGTAATATTTAAAATTTTTAAAGATACAAATGTAAAATTATTAATCTTGAAATATTTTTATTTCAAAAAAGTAATTTATTGTAAATATTGAAATTTCAGACGAAGAGATTAGATATTTAAATAAAGGAAACTTGTTTTGAAGAGACGGAAACTTACACAACTTAAACAGCCCCTTGACCATTCTTCGCTGACTGAGGTCGGTCAACTTAGAAAATGTTTTGGACTTTCGGGCAAAGGCATGCAGTGCTGTCTCTCCTTTCCTATCACGATAACGAGCTAAGATTGGGTTCTCCTTAACCAAAAGTAGCGCCAAATCTGGACGCAACAATCACCACAGTACAGAATTCTTAGTTCGGCACCAACCCATCTTTTTGTGCACTTTAAATGATGGCAGGTATTCAGTGGCACTATATTATGTCACTTGAGCTTAACTCTTAATTAAAGCATGTTTTTTTATTATTTTAAAAAATTAAGTAGAATATTTTGTAAATAATAAATTTTAAATGCTAAGTACTTTAAACCCTACTTTAAAAAATTTTGTAGAGTCTGGTTTTTAAATATTTTTAGTATTTATATTCAGATTATAAATTAAGAAAAAAAAGTTCATTCATATTCCCTACATTCACATTCACTTCTGTTTTAGTCAAAAAGTTCATTCACATTTACTTCCCTATATTCAGATTATGACTAATTCAGATTTTAGTCAAAAAGCAAATACCTTGGGATTTGTTTTAAGCAAAACTACAATGTACTGCGATGGTTCTCTTTAGTTTAATTTGCTAAATCAAACTATATATTTTTGAAAGAAAAATTTGACCAAGTTGGGAGGTAATTTGTATGTATGTATGTATGCTCCAAAGGAAAACCCATAGAAAAGAAAAGCGCTCCAAATCTTACCCCAGTTGACGGTACTTACCGTATAAATCTGAGTTTATCAAAGCAACAAGCAATTCAAACCTATCCTTGTCATTTAACTTGTCAAGATTTGTTTTTCCATAAAGGCGACGTGCCAGGATTGAATGGCCTGACAGAGCTGCCATGTGAAATGGTAACAAATCGTCGGCAGAGCGTCGAATCATTGCCACCCGTGAGTTCTTATCTATCATGACCCTCGCAATTTCCCAGTTGCCAGATGATGCAGCATAATGACAAGCTGTATTCCCCGCATCATTCAGTTTGGTTAAATCCTCTTCTTTCATTTTTATTACCAGTTTTCTCGCAAAAGAAGTGCTGTTTGCAGCAGCTGCAACGTGGAGAACGGTATCCCCATGCTTTGTGATCGTAGCCGAAATATCACTTGGATGTTTATCGAAGATACTTGCTGCTCTGTTCCAATCACCGCTGAGGGCAGCTCGATACAATTTCAAGTGCCTAGTTCTTGTATTCCCTGTCAAGTTGTACGCAGAACAAATTAAATTCTATCAATAGCATTTTTGGTGTTATGTGTCTGTACATATTCACGATAATATTGAAATAATCGGAAAATTTTGATTTACAAATATTCATATTTATAGAATTAAAAACATATACACTATTAAGGTTTGGTTAAGTACACATTTTAATCTTACTAATCATAAAAATACTCTTGCAGACTCTTATATGTTAGTTTAATTCTTGAATTTGCACTAAAATATCTTATATGTTAGTTTAATTCTTGAATTTGCACTAAAATATGAATATTTTAGTATATTTAACTCTTAAAATAATTATTATTAATAGGTGTGTGTATATATATTTTTAATAGTTAAAATTAAATTTAACTTGTATAATTAATATATTTAATAAATTTAATTTAAATAATTAAAAATATATTCATTTAACAATTAATAAATTAATATAAAAAATTTTATAAAATTATTAAACTTTCTTTCCGTAATATTATGCATACCTTAAAGCAAAAAAAATATGTTGTTTTGAAAACAAAACACTGTACCTTAAGGCTGAATGTTTAAGGGGAGTTGGGATGCTGTCATTAAGTCAGGTTTCCAATAAATGATTGTTTATATATTAAATAGATTAGTTGTTTTTTTGGATTATTATCACTGAGAGGCACAGATGTTCATCTTTATATTATACTTTTTGTAATATTAAAAATATTAGTCGTTAGATGTTTTTAATTCGTATATAAAACGAAAGACTTAATAATATTTGCAGGCCGTTAAAAAGGAAAGAAGGAAAGTAGCAAAACATACCATCGGCATCATCAGAAATCTCGATGTTAATTTCGCCTTTCATTTGCCCAGTTTCGGCTGCTACGGTTTGATCAGTCGGCGTTTTTTCTAAACCAACACACGCAGGAACCAGACACGAATCAAAGCTCTCTAGATATAATAATCTAATGTGTAATTAAGGACAGTGACGGCATAATAAGTGGTGCTTAGCTCTCCCGGTGCCTGGTGAGTGAAGAATTTTAAATGCGAAAGGAAATTGTATTTCCGGAAAAATTAAAGATAAAAACCACAAAAATTCAGAATTACATAAATAAATTATTTATAGCAAATCATGTTTTGACTTACATTAAAAAAATAATTACCCGTAATCTCATATTTTTCTATAAAAAAAAAAATGATGATCAAATTATTTGTATATTTTTTATTTTAAAATTGATCGCATAAAATATGTTATTTTTCTTACAATTTATAAATTAATTTCTCAAACAATTTAAATTTTAACATAAATATCAAAATATAATTTTTAAAAATTTTTGACAATGATAAGCAAACTCGTCAAAGGAGGATGAAAAATTTTCAAACATTGCCAAACCATACATAATCAAAAAGAGATAAGAGTGTAATTGCAAAATATATACCCAAAATCTGGCTCCGAGGAGGAGTCTTAGTATTGTCTTCTACTAAGTCAGACTCAATTTCAACAGCATTATCTTCTTTGATTTCAGGAGGAGACATTTGTGGTAAATCTGCAAAGACGAAGAGTTACCAGAAATAAATTGAATTTTGTATGATCGTAAGTAAGAGACTTTCCTTCTTTCTGTATCTTCTATAGTTCTAGTCAAATCTCTTTATTAAAAAAAAAAAAAGAGAAAGAAAATCATACTTTATAATTGTAACAATGATAATAATATTAAATATACTCAAAGATTCAAACCCTATTTGATAAAACACTATTACTGCATTGTATTGTGTAATTTCTTAAAAAAAAAGGATAAAATTTAATTTTAGTTAAAATGAAAAATTTTGAATTGTATGGAAATAAATTTATAATAAAATTTTAATTTTAATTTTAATTGTAAGACTGCTTGACTGCTGCTTCTTGCATCTGGATTTGTGAGGGCTCCTTTTTCATCAATGCATTTTCTATCTCTAACTTTAACGAAACAAGTGCAACATAAATAGGAAACTTTGATTATGAGAGGTAATAAGCAGTAAAGTAGTGGTCTGAAAGAAATATGTATTGAAAACTCTATTGGAATCATTAAGTCATAATTATTTTTCTCTTGTCACCAAGCTATAATTGTTAAATAGAGTTGTGTAAATTCAGTTTAGATTTAAAATTTAAATAAATTTAAAATAATCAAATCAAATCGATAGAGATCGATAATAAAAAATAAATTAAATTAATTTAAGTTAATAATTATTAGTTTAAATAAATTTAAATTAATAAGTCTAAAGGTTTAAAATAAATAAAATTTTAAAAATTTTAAAGAATGTTAGCTCTATTCACTTTTTGTGATTTGATCCAAGTTTAAATTAAAAATTCTACAAAAAATTGACAGTTTAATTATCTCACATTGAAATTAAACAAATACATTTTTTCAACTAATCCAAACATTGAAACATTTTTTTAGTTTATTAGTAAACTTTGAAACCTTACAAATTTTAAGCACTAGAATAACAAATGTTAAGAATGTTTGTGACTAATATGCGAAATAATCCCGTTAAAGTAAATTTTTTCAAAATTTTAATAATTAAAGTAGTTAACAAGAAAAAAGTTAAAAATATTTTTAACATAAACATGAAACAATGTAAAAACAAAAACATATTTTTAGAACTTAGTGATGAATATAAAAATACTTGCATAAAATAATTCAAACAAAGTGGCATATTTTGAAAATTTTAATGAACAAAGTGATGAACATGAAAAATATTAAAGATAATTGGGACTAATAGATAAAATAATCAAACTAAAATGATATATTGTAGAATTTTAACAACTAAAGCGAGCTACCAGGTGGGTGCCTTTGTATGGCCGACGGTGGTTGCAACCGCAGCTACGAAACGAGGATTTGCAAAGAAAGGCCTGCTGCAGAATGAAAAAAAAAAAAAGACAATGGGGCTGAAGGGAAGGGAGAAATGAAATAGATAATTCGCAACTTGAAAAGAAAAAGAGGTTACGCACAATTAAATAACCAATATGGTGGAGGGATACCTTAACTAAAGCTTAAGTTAATCTATATATTCTTTACTTCTATATTAGAAGCATAAAAAGGAATAGGGAAAGAAAATGACAGAAGAAGGAAAAAGAGTATTTTGTTAATATTCTTAAATATAAATACATGTTAGAGTTGTTGGTTAGGTACATGTGAGGAAAGAGCAATGCCTTAATGAAAAAGCAATCACAAGAATACTTATTTTTATTAAAATAGCATATGCATTTATAATTAAAAAAATTAAATTAACTTTAATTTTTTAAATATTAAATAATCAAATCCTATAATTTATAAGGTAATTTGGTAACAAATATTTAAACTTATACCATGTAAATATATTTATTAATTAAAAAATTTTATATTTTTTATGCATCACTTAGTTTTTTTTTTAGATTTATAAGTTCAATTGCATATAAATTTTCATGGGTAAATTAATTTAGAGTATAATTTAAACATGATATTGATGTATTTAAGTGTCTTTAATTAGTTTATTAAAAATATATTCAATTTTCAATAATATGTGTAAAATTATATTATAACCATCAATGATATTACTCTTTTAAGGCATTAATTTTCAATTGAAACATCCAAATAGTGGCCAACTAAGTAGAAGCATTAGGAACAATAAAGAACACTCAATCAATAATTAAAAATTTTAATAAATTAAAATACACAATATAAGATATGTTTTAGTTAATATTTACTAATTTTAATTAATTTTAATCAATTAAGTAACGAGAGTAAAACACAATGCAATTTAATTAGAGAACATCACCAAATTTTAACGTAATTTAGATTTCTCAATCTTATACCTAGGAGGCCATACTTAGAAAAAATAATCCACTAAAAAATCATGATTATAAATATTAATAAATGTATATAAAATAAAGATTTATTATTATTATTGTCATTTTTGTGTTAAATTTAGATTCCACAAATATATTTATGAGTACTGGGTCTTGCGGGGGCTTGCCCATTTGGGTTGATTTTGGCCCCATTTCATGTTCCCCGGCCTGTTTATCTATTTTGAAAAAAAAAAAAGTTTTAATAAGTTAAAATAGTAATTAAAAATTTAAAAAAAAATAAATAATTAATAAAAATAGTCCATAGGTCAAAACTCACAATCTTTAATTGTATTATTTTTTCCTTCTTTATAGTAATTTGTTTTTGCTTGGATTTTGTTTCCATTCCTTAATTTACTAATAAAATTTAATAGCTATTTTAATTTATTTTTGAACAAAAAAATTTTAGTGATACAATAAAAAAAATAGAAGACAAATAAATTAGAAAACGAGCTGACCTAAATTAATAAACTTTAGGCAAGTCGTCAGTGCCTTTCAGAATTGCACGTTGACCTAAATTAGTAATTCAACTTTGCCAACGCCTTCATGCTTCTACTGAGATTCATTGAAAGTCAGCTAAATGAGTCCTTAAGGTACCTTAAATCATGGTCTCTACTTCAGTAGAAGGACACTTAAACTCACAGCTTATTACGATGTGGATTGGCTAGACATGCCAAAGACATGTAATCAACTACTGGATATAATATATTTTTTAGTTTGTGATGTGATAATCAAAGTGCTCTTGCCCTTGTATCTAATTCATTTATCATACTCAAACCAAGCATATCGAGGTCAATTTTTATTTTAGACGTGAAAAAGTTATTGACAATGATGCAAAACTCTATTACATTCCTACCATAAATCAAATTGACAAGCTCACTTGTATAATTTTCCTATTTACTTGTGAATGGGTGTTAAACTAACTAATGTTATGATGATAGTTTCGTAATTGGAAGACTCTATAACTGAAGCATCTTCAAATAGAAAAGATAGCTACAATGACAGTGATTAAGTTGCCTAATAATCAATTTTAAGAACCATTTATACATACCCTATTTGCTTTAAGCATTGTATGTAACATATTTTTCTATATCTCTCATTGTAAATGTAATGCACCTATAAATAATAATATACAAATGCCACGACAAGTTGTCAAAGCATGTTTATTTTCACATAAATAATAATATACAAATGTGATAATCTTTGTATGCTAAAGTTTTCTTATGTTTTATGCACTTTAAATCACTTGTTGAAAATTAGTTTTCCACTAAAATTAAACAATTACAAAACGACAATTTTGGTTTTGTGGGCTCCTTTGTTGATACTTTACTATTTACATATCATAACAAAAACATACATGTCTTTGTGTTTGTGTCGATAATTTGATCATTACAAGATTTTGTTTACAGTTCACTGACCCATTCCTAGCCCGTTGTCATTTATAATTCAATCATATTTACTGACCTTATTTAGTGAGATCCTCTTATTTTGATACATCAAAATTTCTTTAACTTAGCCTTACAAGATCTCCTTACTAGATGTATTAAACTCCTGTCAACAACCTTGAGTCCTTCTTCCAAAAAAATACTATGACAATATTTTCACAATACTTAAAATATAAATTTCTAAATTTTTGAAATTAGAAATGATAAACTCATAATAATCAAACACATGACATTTATTATAGTCATACACATGTAATGCAATCCGTAGCCCCAAAACGAGAATTTGCAAGGAGAGGCATGGTGTAGAATAAAGAAAACAATGGGGCTGAAGGCAAGCAAGGAATGAAATATATAATTCTCATCTTCAAAAGAAAATAAGATAGGGACAATTAAACAACTAATTTGGTGTTGCGATACTTGAACCAAAGCTTAAGTTAATTTATATATTTTTTACTTCTAAATTTAGAAGAATAAAAAGGAATAGGAAAAGAAAATGACAAAAGAAGGGAAAAGAATATTTTGCTTATATTTTTAAATATAAATACATGTTAGAGTTATTGGTTAGGTAGATGTGAGGAAAGAGCAATGCTTTATGAAAAAGCAAACACAAAAATATTTATTTTCATCGAAATGCATTCTATAATTTTAAAAAATTAAATTAACTACAAATTTTTTTAAATATGAAATAATTGAATCCTATAATTTATTAGATAATTTAGTAATAAATATTTAAAGTTATACCATGTAAATATATTTATTAATTAAAAAATTTTATATTTTCTATGCATTACTTAGTTTTCTTTTCTTTTAGATTTATAAGTTTAACTGCATATAAATTTTCATAGATAAATTAATTTGGAGGACAGTCTAAACCAGATATTAATATATTTAAGCATATTTAATTAGTTTATTAAAAATATATTCAATTTTCAATAATATGTGTAAAATTATATTATAAGTATAAATAATATTATTTAATTTTATCTTTTAAAAAAATTAAAAATAAAAAATAATTACATTAATAATTAATTTATATATAATAAAAATTAAAATTATTAAATAAATATGATAAGCTGTATGAATTATAATAAGTATAAGGTTGTAAAATAAAATTATAAATTAATATACATTTAAAACATGTAAAAAAATATTCATAATTTGAATGATGACAATAATAATAATTGTAGTTTAATAAGGTGTTGAATTTTTATAATAAAAATAAATATTAATAATAATAAATTAATTTATAAATAAATTAAAATAATATTATGTTAATAATTATTTTCAAATAATATTATACAAATTATTATATATAATTAAAATAATTTGATAAATAATTAATCAAAAATAATTATATTAAATTAATTAAAATAAAAAATTATAATAAAATACATAAATAATGGATAAAATTTATAATTTAATCATTTTTTTTTAAAAGCCATGATTCTTCGCCTTTTAAGAGAAGGTGGCTAGAGATAAGGAACCTGCTGATGATGTGACTTTCTATAGCTAAGTCATCGGTGCCTTTCAGAATTGCACGTTAACCTAAATTAGTAAATCAACTTGGTCAACATCTTCATGCTCCCACTGAAATTCATTGAAAGTCAGCTAAGTAAGTCTTAAGGTACCTTGAGGGTGCTATTAATCATGATCTCTACTTCAGTAGAAGAACAGTCAAACTCACGGTCTACTACGGTGTGGATTGGCTGGACATGCCAAAGACATGTAATCAACTACAGATATAACGTATTTTTTGGTTTGTGATGTGATAATCAGAGTGCTCTTGCCCTTGTAGCTAATCCCATTTGTCATACTTGAACCAAGCATATCAAGGTCAATTTTTATTTTATACATGAAAAAGTTATTGACAATAATGCGAAACTCTATTATATTCCTACCACAAATCAGATTGGTGACCTCTTTATCAAAGACCTCTCTCTTCTCACTTCTAGTTATTGCATGACAAGCTCATGTGTATAATTTTCCTATTTACTTGTGAGTGAGTGTTAAACTAACTAATGTTATACTGATAGCTTCATAATTGGAAGACTCCATAACTGAAGCATCCTCAAATAAAAAAGATAGCTACGATGACAATGATTAAGCTACATAAGGGTCAATTTTAAGAACCATTTGTACATACCTTATTTGCTTTAAGCATTGTATGTAACATATCTTTCTTTATCTCTCATTGTAAATGTAATACAGATATAAATAATAATATGCAAATGCCACGGCAAGTTGTCAAAGCATGTTTATTTTCACATAAACAATAAAATACAAATGTTATAATCTATGCATGCTGAAGTTTTCTTATGTTTTATACACTTTAAATCACTTGTTGAAAATCAGTTTTTTACTAAAATTAAACAATTACAAAGCGACAATCGTGGTGAGTATCTTTCACATTAATTTCAAGAATTATTACAAATATATGGCATTCATCAATGTCTCTAATGTCCTTATACCTCACAACAAAATGGTATAGCCTAAGAAAACATAGACATGTCATGGAAATAGGACTATCATTGTTAGTACAATTATACTTACCTATAAAATTTTGGGTTGATGCCTTTATGATGGCTATCTATCTCATAAACTAAACTACTACATCAATATTGTAACAAAAATCTCCCTTTTCAAAATGGTTGGATCATAAACCAAATTACTTCTTCCTAAGAACTTTGGGTTGTGCATGTTATCTCTTACTTGGGCTTTACACATCACATCAACTAGTTTTTCTTAGCAAATAATATATGTTTTTGGGTTATTCCTCTAACTATCATGGTTACCAATGCCTTGACCCCATCTTAAAGAAAACCCACATATCTCAGAATATAGCTTTTGATGAACATTTATTTCGACAAAAACATGGCACTTTAACACTCTTTTTGTGGCATCAAATGACTATGAAAAGTATGGTTATTGACCTCACACTTTTTTATTTTCAATTATTTAATGAGTCACTCCATGGACTAAGACCTCATAGATTGACATTGAATACCTAGCCCTATGAAAAAGCCAACATTACTGACCTGCCACCTGTATCACTTAATACTAGCCTAGGATCTACATTACCTAATATAATTGACACTTTCCATGCTAAGGTGCCTCCATCAAGTATTGTCAATACTAACCTCTCTAGCAAATTGATCCTTCTCAACAACACATGATCACTCGGTCTTAAACTAGCTCTATTAGGTCCAAAGTGTACCCCAATTTTTAAATGATTATGCATTTACCACCGTGCTTAATATTATTACACTTTACTTTTTCATAAGCTAATTTGTCTTATAATGGCAACAGACAATGCAATAGGAATATGAGCCAGTTCTTGCAAATTCAAAATAGAACTTAGTTCCTCAATCATCGCATTATAATATTATTTGGACTAAGTGAGTGTATAAAATCAAGCAAAAACTAGATGAAGGCTTTGATCTATATAGAGCACGCCTTGTAGCAAAACATTTTCAACAAGCTAATAAGGTTGGTTTTATGGAAACATTTAGCCTGATTATTAAATCAGCAACTGTTTGTGTTGTACTAGCTCTCTCGGTGCACTACAATTAGCCCTCTAATAATATGATGTCTCTAATGCTTTCTTGCATAGTAAACTTGAAGAATAGGCCTTTATTGAACAACCAATAAGTTTTGAAGATCTTCATTTTCCTCGTCAATTATACAAATTCAAAAAAGTCCTTTTATGGTCTCAAGCAAGCACCAAGAGCATGGTTTCTTCGACTCTTTACCAGTTTACTTGATTATGGTTTTGTTGGCTCATTTGTTGATACTTTACTATTTATATATCATGACAAAAACATACATGTCTTTGTGTTTGTGTCAATAATTTGATCATTACAGGATTTTGTTTACAGTTCACTGAAACAATCACTTCTCACTTGCAGCAAGAATTTGCTCTTAAGGCTCTTGACAACTTTGGTCACTTTTTGAGGATAAAATCTTTTCATGATGTCCATGGTTTTCACTTGCGACAAAGTAATTATATATTAGATGTTCTTCATTGATCCTGCATGGTTGGCATTAAACCTTATTATATTTTATATGTTTTTAGTCAGAAACTTTTGGCTAAAGATAGGAAATCTATTGATGATGTGACTTTCTATAGCCAAGTTATTGGTGCCTTGCCATATTGCATGTTAACCTGACCAAAAATTGCTTATGCATTCTATCTACTTTGCCAACACATTTATAGACCCACTGAGATTCATTAGAAATCTACCAAGAGAGTCCTAAGGTATCTTAAAGGCACAATTAATCTCCATTTCAGTAAAGAGACACTCAAATATTCCCCTAACTTGGTTATTAACCTATTAACAACATTAGATGATCATTTGTGTGTCAAGTACTTAGAATGGTTTAGTTAACCTAAACTTATGTATGAAAACGCATTCAGTTACCTTAACACATATTGGCTCTGCAGCACATCTGAAGCAAACTCTAACCTGATAATATAGTAAGTGATACAGAAATTTTGATATTTTATAACATATAACCTTCCTTGACCTATAATATATGTAACATTTGTCTTATTGTTTAGTTGCTCACCAATAGTTAGCTTATCTTGGACTAATATATTACTAATGGATGATTATTTCTTCATATATATATATATATAGATATATCATGCCATGTTCTTCATAGTTATTGCTTAACTGATATTTTTTGATTGTTTAATTTGCATTTGTTTTGCTATATAAAGCCAACTACTTGAAACATGGTAAAAGATACGCCATAATAGATTACAATTGAACACTTTTCCTCTGGAATCAAATATACAAGAACATGTTAACAGTGATACCATTGGTGTAAAACCCATCCTTTAGTCTAAGAAGAATAGAATAGTTATTTTATATATGAATTGTAAAACACTGATTTTTATAAAGCATATATGGGTCAATATAAGAATAATACAGTTGAAAAATTATTATTTCAATATACTTTCTCTCTCTTCTCTCTCTTTTCATTGTGTCTTTCTTTTGGGTGAACAGTGCCATTTTTGTCCAATGATCAGATTTCTATGCCATCGGCACCATTGGATTCCTCTCACTGCTATAATCACAGCCGTGCAAAGAACGCTATCATTGGAGCTGTTATTACTATTCATGCATTGCCGTAAATTTTGTCAACTGAATTTTTTGCCACTGATTTATGGCATTTTTCATTGAGTGAATTGACACCTCTAATGCATCTAGACTTCTAAAGTGGTGCTCTACACCACAGTGTAGTCCTTTTATATGAACTCCTTTATTTTCTAGTTGTGGATTTGCCAGTAGATAAGCCTCGATTTTTATGCTTTTTTTAGCAAAAGGCAAGGTTCTTGATAATTTTATTGTCATTAATGGACTACATTCTACAACAAGAATGTATTTTTCATATTAATTAAAATGTTTTGATTATATAACGATGTTTCAAACTAGGATGGTTAAAAATGTATTTTGTGTATTTTTCAGCAACTAAAAATCTAATTTTAGACATATGAATGTTGTAAAAAGATTTTTGAAGTCAATACAAATGTGACATTGTAATTCGTTCATGAAATAGAGGTCATCGGAGCTTGGGTCTACTATTTCGTTTTGGCTCAGTCCAGTTCGCTATAATGCACTACGGTAACGATTTGCTATAGTATTGTTACAGTAACATCATGTTTTTTGAGAAATTCTCCAATATGCACAAAAAAATTAGTTAAGAATGAATACTCTTCTTGAAACTATGAGTGGATATTTAGTATTTTAATTTTATTAAAAATTTAGTTTATATAAAAATATGTTTTAAATTTGTAATTTGATTTTAATTTATCTATTTGTGAAATAGGAAATACTAGAGTTACTTAGTAACAAATTTTGAATGAATATTAGAATAAAAGTTTTAGTGACAAATATATGATATAATTGTAGTACTACAAGATGTAGCCTATGAATGGTTCTATTTTAGAGGCCTTATAGATGAGGTGATTTAGGTGGGGCTATAATCTGGATGTGTTGATGGAAAGACTGCCTAATATCGATATTTTAAGGAGTGTCATGTCAATCACCTCGTAGTTCCCAGTTAACATTAATGTATTAAGCGAGTTTTGTAAAGAGTACTACATTTTTATTAATTATTAATAAATTTTATTTTTTAAAATAAATTAAAATTGTATGTACTTTTATAAAAAAATATATACTAGTAGATTCGAGTGTGTCACGGTTAGAGTACGACTTAAATAGAAATGATAAGTTCAATATGTTAAAATGAATTATTTTAGTATTTTTACTCTTTTCTTTTCTAACAAAATTATTTTGCTAAATTCTAACTCATCGGGCTATATTATATATACTCAACCCTCTCACTCCCACATTTTAAGTTCAGATTCAAAGCAAAGCAATGACACATGCTAGGAATAGACTTGCTTAGCATATATATTTGGGTACGATATTCTCGATTCATAGTTGGATTTTGCGAGGTCAACTAAGTTATTTAATTTGTGAAATATATTTTATATTATTGTATTTTAAAAATTTGTATTTGTACATATTTATGTTAGAAAAGATTTTATAAATATGTTATCAATTTTATATATTTGATTTTTGATTTTGTGTGTTTGTGGATAAGTTTTTGATGTCTTGCAGGTTCTTAAAAGACATACCTTGTTAGCAAGACATAACTTAAGGGCACGCGACGATTGTCACTGAGGAGTTTCGAATTGGGGTGTGATAGTTAAGGTGAGGAAGGCTTGGATTGATGTTAACATTGTTTTAAATCCCACTTTAGTATGCAATGATCGTTGGATTGTATGTGTTGTGGACTTGCATGCGCAATACATGACAGTTTATAACTCAATACTATTGGAACATTCCAAGAGGTAGATGTTTGAGAAGCTTGAGTGGTTGTTAGAGTTGTTGCCTTATGTTATATAACACTATAGGATTTATGAAATGATGTCAAATTTGAATGGCTACCATATGCCTTTCAAATATATATTAGCTTACCTTGACAGAAAATGGGTAGTGCTAATTGTGGAGTATTTACATGTAAGTTCATTGAATATATAGGTTTTGGATGAGCATGAGATTTTTTTTCTCTGAGCATGGACCATTTTTTTCACTTAAAGATAATGCTTGATCTGTATGAAGAATGGTTACTTTGATAGTTAATGCAATATGGTATAATAAATAATGCATTTATTTTTAAAAATCAAAATATATCACATTTTACACATTTATGTTTTATGTTAAATGTATAATTGTAACTTGTCGAATCATGATTATCAACTAAATGGGATGATAGTGAAATAATGATAATTAATAATACATAAACAATGAACATTTTAATTGAATGGCGTGTAACAGGCCATAATTGTTTTAAAAATTTTGCCAGATTTTTCATTTATAAAATTGAGTTATCAATCAAGTTTTAACATGTAAATACAAGTGGAGCACTTCATGTATAATAGCTAATACATAATACAATACATGAATTAATAACAATATTGCCAAATATAATAATAGGTAACACAAGTTTGTACGTTTGAAATACGACCACCAAAATACAATATTCATTACATCTAGTCATGATACATTGAATTCCAACAAATTTCTCAATTATGTGCATATTACTTACAACGTGAATATTTTCAAATTAATCTTTCCTTACCTGTGGATGGGATGTGTTGGTTTCGCGATCGATTAATTGGAATGTAAACTCTCGATTGGTTTTGATAAAAGTTGTTTATATGGATGAAATAAAATCTTGTACTTGATGTTTTGGGCTATATTTTTTATATTTTTATTAAGTATTAACACATTTCTTGCTTGATTTTAATTGTTAATGAAAGAACCAGCACTTAAGTAGAGATTAGAGTCAACAAATATTGAATGAGTAAAATTTCAGTAAAGAAATGTAAAGTTGATAAATAATAGACAAAAAGCCTAAGGCTACTACTTTAGGTTGTGGCTCGCTATATTAATGAACAATAAATAGAAACTTTAAGACTGCAGCTCTAAGTCATGGCACCAAGATAATTAGGGCTTAGCGTCGCGGCACTTGTCGAGAATTTTTTTTCATAATTTTCTTCGTTTCTTCATAAGTATAAAAGGGAAAAATATTTGTTTCGAGAGAGACGGTAGATTTAAGTTAGAAGAGGACTAAATCAAGGAAAGAAAGGCAAGAAGAACCATAGAGATAAGAACTTCAAACTTTTTATCAACAATTTTATCCAAGCTTCATTTTTCTTTAGTTTTCCTTGTGTTTAAGATGCATAATTTATTCGATTTATTTTTAATTTTCTTACATCATGAACTAAATTCATTATTCTAGAATTAAGATGTAGCCAATCTATAATAAATAGATTTTTTTAATTTGATTGGGATTATATTATTTAGTTGAGTATTCATCTTGCTCTTAATGCTTCTAATTAAATTTGTAATTGATTAGATAATTTGAGTGCATGTTTATACCCTAAGAAAGGTGTTGCATGTTTATGATCTTGTGACGAATATCATTAAGTCTATGTAAAATAGTAATATACTTACATGCTTGATATAATTTATATATAGAATTTATAAGTTTAATAAATCTTTTATTATTTGAATTTATATAGAACAATAGTAAATTAATAATTATTAAGGATACTTAAAAAAGGTTGATGAATAAATTTGATATTTTTTTATTATCAACTATATAATCAATACTAGTCAATGAGAATAATAAATTAAGTTTAAATTAGTTTAAGTGAAATTAAATACCCTATAATTCTTCTTATTTGATCACAACTCTCATTTTATTTTATAATTAATTTAGTTAGTGAATAAAGTTAGTTTAATAATTGAATAAATTTGATTTGTAAGTTATTCAAAAAATAATAAAAATAAGTGAAATCATTAGTTAAATTTATATAGATATTTCTCGTGAAAACGATATTCTATTTATCAATATATTACTTATTAACAATAATGTGCACTTGCATTTGTATATTTTTTACAACAAATTTTTAACGTTGTTGCCATTGATTGTTTTACATATATACATTTTAGAAGGTATTGATGATGATCGACGAGCAATCTCAATTTCATCTTCCATGAACCCAGACTGTCTTCCATTAACATTATCTTCTTTGATTTCAGGAGACGACATTTGTAATAAACCTGCAAAGTTCGTGCAACACGAGTTGTTCGACAAATTGAATTTTATATAATCATAAGAGACTCTCCTTCTTTCGGTATCTTCTTTAATTCTTGTTAAACATTTTTATTTTTATTTTTTTAAAAAAGCATGTTCATTAAATTTTATAATTGCTGTAATAACAGTAATATTTGATACACAATTCAGATTTAGATTAAATGAAAAACTTTTAATTTATAAAAATAGTATTTTTTTAATAAAATTTTAATTTTTAGTTTAACTTTTTCAGGCAGTAGAGCTTGAGATATAAGATATTTTAATTAGGAAGACAAAACTCAAACACCAATTATTAGTACTACTGTATTGTATTAAGAAAAATTATCTTTTATTTTTTGTTAACATATCTACCTATCTATCCATTGGCCTAGTACGATTGAGACACAATTCATTAAGGAAGGAGTGAATGTATATTACTCTCAACTTGAAAAGCCAAAAAAAAAAAAGAGGATACCAACAATTAAACAACTAATCTGGCAATATTACGAGAAGCCCAACAGATCAACAAATTTGCTACGCCATTAGCTGCAATGAACGAAAATTTTGTTTAATTAAGTAATTCTCAAAAGGGACAACTGTTAACCCAAAAACAAAGCGACAAAGGCTGAGTTGGTAGCATCGGGTTTGCTTAGGGATAACGGTCAAAAATATATTATTAAAACTTAAAAGCCACCTGCTTTTAAAATATCGTGAGATAGAAAACCAAATAACATAATTTATGTAGTGATAATTTGCATATTAATATGTAATTATATATTCATTAAAATAATTAGTATCTTTATATTTTAATAATTTTAAAAAAATTTAATTTATATCATCAACTCAACTCTTCCTTAGCATAAAAATATATTGATGGGGTCTGAATATTTTATATAATTACAAGTCTTTCTTGGATTCAATACAACAATTTGGATTAAACCTACCCTAATTCCTAAATTCCACCTGCTCCAGATTTCGCCTTGGATTCCGGAATTTCTCTAGAATATTTTAAGACAGAGAGACTTCGAATGTTCCCCTAGCTGTCACTTTCCTGTGCTTCCGCTTCAACTTTTCAGAGAGGAAGATGAACCAAAACATAAATATGATCAAGAATGACTCTCTCTAATCCTACACAAAAGTCTACCCTTAAGAGCTTGATAGTTGTTCCCACCTTTCAAACTTACTTAATCCAACGCTAGTTTTTTTTTAAAAAAATAAATAAAGAGAAATAAAAACTATCAAGTTACAATTCAAATTTTAATTTTTAAAAATTAGTTTTTATTTATATATAACTCCAAATACATTGCCCTTTAAATGATACAAACATAGAATGTCCTAATAGAAAATATTCAATTCCAATTTGATTAATAAATAGAATTAATCATTTAAGTTCAGCCTAAATAAATACGTACATACACAAAATTTCAAATAACCTAAATAAATAGCTTTATATGTATGTGTGTAGTTATGTACACTCCTATTTATTTTGTTCTCAGTTTTTTAAAGAATTTTTTGTGGTTTTATAGAAGTTGTTCAAAAATAAATAAATATAATTTCTCCTTTATTGTAAAATTCTTCAAATGCTTTAAATATCGGGAAGTAAGGCAAAAGGGGATTCACAACATTTTGGGTGAAATCTCAAGTTTATGAACATTTGGAAAGTAGAGCCTTTTGAACTTCAATCATGGGTGAAATCTCAAGTTTATGAACATTTGGAAAGTAGAGCCTTTTGAACTTCAATCAGACAATTAGTTCCACTAATATACTTGTTGCCCCGTTAAGTCTAATTACTTTGGTCAAAAGACACTATATCAGGCAATCCTTTTTATTATTAAAAGCTTCCATTTTCCTTTTTACTTTTGTGCCACTCAAGAGGAAAAGAGTTGGTAAAGAATTAGTACAAAAAAAAAATATTTGTCTCGTCACCTCAACTCTTCCTTACCATAAAAGTATGTTGATGGGATCAGAATATTTTATATAATTACAAACACTCAAAAATTTGGATCTCTGATGTTGTACAAAATAGGATTAAATTATGTTAAGAAATTATTATTATTATTTTTATTTAATTATTATCGTGTTTGGTAGTTTTTATTTTTATTTTTTAAAGATTTTATTTTATTTTATTTATTTATGGTTAATTTTCGCGTAATAGGCTACATATCGTTCTCTGTTCTCGAAGAGTCATGAACAAGTAAAAGCAGAACATGAAATGAGACTATTTCGAGTTTTGAGAAAATTTGATGAGAAGAGCTACTAGTTCAAGTAAGAAGATCACTTGATGCTGCACTTTAAGTTTCGTCCTCCAGATTATCTGGAGGACAAGTAATTTTTAAAGACAGGGACTATGATGCAGGTTTAATTATGTTAATCTTTTTTGTAATATTTTCTCATTTAATTATTATCGTGTTTGGTAGGTTTTTTATAATTTTATTATTTAAGAAAATTTTTATTTTACTTATTCGAATTTGAGTTAACTAAGCACAGTGGCTTTGCTGTTATTATATATAAAGTAGTCTTGATACTCGTTAGTAAATCTATCAATGGAACAAAATTTTTCTTTAATTTTTACGTCACGGGTTGGTTATCTTGAGAAGTCATTTAGATTAGAACAACATCTAATCCCGTCTTTAGTATAATTTTTAATCCACTATGTTAAAGAACATAACAAGATTCAGCATTCAACATATTGTTTTATCCAACTTTTGCTTATCCGTTTGCGTAATTTTTTCTATAAAAAAAATAATATTATTATTTATAATTTTTTGCTGAATCCTATAAACGTTGTTCTTCCGTGACTACTAAAAGTTTGGAAAGAACTTTTTGACGAATACAGAAGCCATACCACAAGAGGACTCAGAACTTGAATTTTAACGCAATGATGTTATTGTGTAGAGGTGGATGTTAATTAGTTATCTGGAGTCAGTCCGAAGCCAGTTTAAACTATTCTAACAAGCAAGAGAATTAATACTTTTCAGTCATAATGAAGTAAATTATGCAGTGAATACATAGTTGCAATGAGATTGCAACCATAGATTGAGGTGTAGAACTCTCATATCCTTTGTTTTCTATTGAAATATTAAAAAAATAAAATTTATAAAAATATATTGTAATATTATTTTAATTATTTTTAGTTAATTAATGATCAAGAGCAACTGACTTATTGAGTAGGAATAATTTCGGTTAGTTTTCAAAAAATATGTATTCATATATAATTTTATTAATATATATATATATTACTAAATATTAATTAAAATATTATTTAAATAATTCTACTGTTAATAATTTTTTTAAAAAAATAATAAAACATTAATTCATGACATCTCGTGAATTTTTCCTTAACATAAAAATATATGGATGGGTCAGAATATTTTAGGCAATTACAAGTCTTTCTTTTTTTTTTTTTTAGATACAACAACTTGGATTAAACTTAGGCTAATTATTAAATTCTATGAACGCCAAATTTCGCCTTGGACTCCAAAATTTCTCTAAAATATTTTAAGACACAGAGATTTTGATTGTTCTCACACCATTCATTTTCAATGCACATGCACTTCAACTTTCTAAAGAGAAAGATGATATAAAATATAAATATGGTAAAGAATGACTCTTCCCAATCCTACTCCAAAGTCAACAGTTAAGAACCTTGATAATTGTTCCCACCTTCAAATTTACTTTAGAAAGACTTCGTGTGACAGATTAAGTCATCAGTAAGATCCCAATAATCAGAGGTGGGTACATTCAAATTGAATCCATCCAAGTTGATCCAAAAACACGATTTAAATCGATTTAAAAGTTTATTAAATTAGATTTGAATTGAAAAAAAATTAAACTATAATTATTATATCAATTTTTAAATTAGGTAGATATAAAAAAAAATTTAATTTTCGACATGTGGCATATTTTTATTAGGTGTTTTACAATTATATAGTAAATTCTATGAACATAAAAACAAATTTTTAACTTAACCTATTTTTTTTTTCTTCATTTTCTTCGTGTTGTAGCCACCTCCTCTCTTTATTGATCACGACAACCATGCCACGTAGCTTTCTTCATTCTTTCTCTCAATCGTTTCTCTTTTCTTTCTTTTTCCTTTCTCCAGATATGATAATATTCGAGATGCTCTTCATATTCTTTTCAATTCATGATGCATTATTTTTTTAATCTTTGTACAATTTTTCAATTTTGTTTTGTTTGTTTGTTGGCATGTTTGAACCGTAATTACTAATGCGATGTTGTTTGCTAATATGTTTTATCGTATACTAGAAGCCGTGAAGAACTTGAAGTACTAAATTCTGTTTTCTTTGGTTGGTTAGTCAACAACTTAAAAGAGCAGCTTTCAGCTGAGTTCGATATGAAGGATTTAGGGCCAACTAAGAAAATTCTGGGAGTGGAGATCAAAAGGTATCGAAATGAGAAACTTTTGAAGTTGTCACAACAGCAGTATCTGATAAGAACGCTGGAAAGGTATATTTTGACAGATGTTAAACAAGTGTCAGTACCTTTTTTCTGCACATTTAAAACTGTCTAAGAATCAATGTCCTGAATCGGAAGAGGAGAAAGCTAAAATGAAGAAGGTACCTTATGCTAGTGCAGTGGGGAGTCTGATGTATGCAATGGTATTTTCTAGACCAGATCTAACACATTCATTGAGTGTTGTAAGCAGGTTCATGGCCAATCCAGGTAAGCTTTATTGGGATACAGTTAAATGGATTATGAGATATATTAAGGGAAGTCTTGACAATTGTTTGGTTTATGGGAAAACTGATGCAAGTAAGAATGAAGTAGTAGGTTTTGTTGACTCTGATTTTGCCTCTGATTTAGATAAAAGGAGATCTTTGTCCAGATATGTGTTTATGTTAAATGGTTGTGTGGTAAGTTGGAAATCCTCATTGCAACATGTGGTTGCATTGTCTACTACAGAGGTTGAGTTTGTGGCTGCAACTGAAGCAGTCAAGGAAGCTTTGGGGTTAAAGGGGATCACTTCAGAGCTGGGAATTTCACAAAAATCAATGAGCATTTTCTATGACAGTCGGAGTGGTATCAGCTTGCAAAACATCATGTTTTTCATGAAAGAACAAAATACATAGACGTAAGGCTATACTTTATTCGTGAAGAAATTGCTGAAGGAAGAATTGAACTGCTTAAGATAGCTACTGAAGATAATCCAGCGGACATGTTAACTAAAGCAGTATCAAATGTGAAGCTCAATCACTGCAAAGAAATACTAAATCTTTTTTTATTGATAGCATTGAAAATTGTGTTGATTGTTAAGAAGAATTCTTGTAGAATAAGAAGAAGAAGGAAAGCTGTTAAGTTGTAGTATCGAAAACAGAATGAAGGTGGAGAATTGAAGAACTTAATTTTATTTTCTTTGGTTGGTTAGTCAAGTTGTAGCTGAATCAATTGGATTGTAACACGTGTAGTTAGTATACTATAAAAGGTTGTAGTTATCGTTGCTTTTAACGGGAGAAAAACAGAGTAAATACAGAAGCTTTTCTTGGATCTTGAAATCCTTCTTGGCTCCTACTTTCTTGATTTCTTCTTTATTGATTTCATGATTCCAGAGGTTAATTGTTATAAATAAGCTGCTGATTTTTCAATTGCTCTTCCTAGGATGAGATGCAAACATGAACAGAACTTACTCATCTTTCCCATTCTACTATACATGAAACGTGAAATTTGATAATATTATAATATTTTTTTATCATAATTATCACTATTATTGTTATAAATAATTTATTCTTTCTTTATGTTTATTTATATTTATTGAATTAATTATTTTATGAGAGATACATCGAACAAATAATTTAAAATTGAATTAATTTAAGTTTTATTATTGGATTAAATCGGATTGACTAAAATTCAAATTGAATTAATTTGAATTGAAATCGATCCAAATTGAATTTGCCCACCTCTACCAACAAGTAAGAAATTGATCCAGCAATATTATTAATATTACGAGAAGCTCTTACTGATCAAATTAATTTTCTACGTCTCTAGTTACAACGACCAAAAATTTTGTTTAATTAAGTAATTCACAAAAGACACAACCTCTATCCGAAGGGGTCGCAAGCAAAGCGACAAAGGCTGAGTTGGTTGCGTCGGGTTTGCTTTGGTTAGGGATAACGATCAAAAGTATACAATTAAAAGCCACCTGCTTTTAATATACTGTGAGATAGAAAACCAAACAACATACATAATTTATAGTAATAATTTTCATATTAATATGTAATCACATATTAATTAAAATATTATTTTACATTGGTATTAGATATTTTAATAATTTTCTAAAAAATTAATTTATATCATCAAGTCGGCTCTTCCTTGGCATGAAAATATATTGATGGGGTCATGATATTTTGCTAAATTACAAGTCTTTTTTTAATGAAATACAACAATTGGGATTAAACCTACGCTAATAATTAAATTCTACCTACTCCATATTTCACCTTGGATTTCATAATTTCTCTAAAATATTTTGAGACAGAGAGACTTTGATTGTTCTCATAGCTGTCACTTTCTATGTGCATGCGCTTCAACTTTCCAGTGGGGAAGATGGTATAAAATATAAATACGGTAAAGAATGACTTTCTCTAATCCTACACTAAAATCAGTAGTTAAGAGGCTTGATAGTAGTTTCCCCTTTGTAAATTTCCTTAATCTAACGTTAGATTTAAAAAATAAAATAGATAAAAAAAAATCATCGAGTTATAATTTAATATCTAATTTTAAGAATTAGTTTCTTTTCTTTATATACAACTCCAAGTACATTACCCGTTGGCTGATTAAAACATATAACATGCATACAATTTTGAATAACCTATGTAAATAACTTGATATGTATGAATGCAGTTATGTACACTCCTATGTAATTTGTTTTCACTTTTTTTTTTAATAAAATTTTCTGGTTTTATGGAAGCTGTTGAAACAATTTCTCCCTTATTTGTGAAATTCTTTATATGCTTTAAATAGCTGGAAGTAAGGCCAATGGGGGATTCCACGACGTTTGTAACTTTCGGTGAAATCTCAAATTTTTGAACTTTTGAAAAGTAGAGCCATTTGAACTTAAATCAAGACTTGATTTAAAGTAGTACACAATATTAATATTAATTCAGGACTAAAGGCACGTAAGTAGATCCAATTATTAAACAAGACGAGATTAAAGAAATATTAATTTAAAAATTGAATTGATTTGATTGAGATATACAGTAAGCAATTGAAATTCGAACACAAGATATTGGCTCTGCAAACATGTTAATTAAAGACTTCCTGTGACAGATTAAGTTATTAGTAAGATCCCAACACTAATCTTATGTCAAAAATTAATCTAAAATAGTCTTCTTAGTTAAATGTTGACAGTGACTGATTTCTGCATCGTTCACTTCTACCATTGTTCCTCTTTTATGGACTGGTACAACACCATATATTTGTCAATAGACTGAAGGAAAAGAAAACAATAAAATAGGGAGAGGACCAAAAAAAATAAACAGAGGGGAATTTCATACGATTGAGATCCCAAAATAGATATTAAAGGTAATAAACAGACTATGCGAAAGGTCTTAAGTGAGAGCTTTTCGCCAGATTTATTTTTGTAAACATTCAAGAATAAGGATTTACGAAACCCCTTAAACTGAAGAAAAGAAGAATAAAGAGAACTGCTACTTATTTTTCAGGGCTTTCCCTATCAACAATGTCCTCCTTAATCTCGTTATCCATAGCGCTTGAGAAAGGATTGCCAAGAAATCACTAGCCATCTTTGCTCCTTCCAAAATTTCTCTTTCTAGACTTTGCTCTCTCTTACCCGGGAGAATTAATTCATCTGAAAGACCTACTGCCAGTTAAATATGATTTTTTTTTTTTTTTTTGGTCAAGAGAAACTATATAAGACAATGCTTTTTAATTTTATTTTTTTCCCAGAACAGGAAAAGAGTTATTGGAAAATTAAAAAATATTTTTTTTAATTTTATGCATAGAAATCAAAATTTGAACTTTTGAGAATAGAGATTTTCGAGTTTGTTTAAAATTTTAAGTTGTCTAAAATATTCATTATTATTTTAAAAAGTTTACTTCATTTCTCTTGTAATATAACTTTTAAAAAATTAATTATTAAAATAATTACATAATTTTTGTTAGAAGATATTCATTAATTCCTCTAGTTATAACTTTCTAAATAGAACTTTTAGAAGAGATTTTAGAATTAGAGTTTTCGAATACTAATTTTGAGGGAAAAAAATTGATTATTTGATTGCCAACTAAGAAAACTCTTTTACAGTAATAGATTGTTTGATTATACACTTTCAAAAATGCTTTTTTTTTCGTAATTAAATTATTAAAAAAGTTGTATCAAAAATTTATCTTATAATTGTCCAATCAAAAAGAATAGTGTGTCATGATCAAATAGTGAAAAAAAATTAAAAATGTAAAACATGTTCCAACTATTAAGGTAATATGTAATATAAAATTAATAGTAGTGTTTAAATTTAAGATGTGTCAATAAAAACTATTCCAAACATATATTATCTAAGCTGAATAATTCAAAAATTATTGATGCATAAAAAGTGTAAAATATAATAATAGACGAAAGACAAATTTAAAGGGATAGTATGTTATAGAGATGGTAGTTAACAGTGGTTGTAATTATATTAATGGAAATAATACTTGAATAGGATTTTATTTATTTATTAAGAGTATGATCGAATTAAAAAAAATAATGATAGAATATTTTGGACATTGCAAACATTTTTAAAAAAGCTTAAAAAATTATATTTGCAAAAACTCAAAGATTTGGATTTTTATGATGGAAAAAATAGGGTAAAATTCTGTTAAGAAATTTTTAATATTTCCTCATTTAATTGTCATCATGGCTGATAGGTTTTTATTTTGTTACTTAGGAAAGTTTAATTTTACTTATTTGATTTAGGTTAATCTTGTGTAATAGACTAGATATCGTTTAATCTTCTCAAACAGCCACGAACAAATACAAGACAAAGATGAAATAGACTATTGAGTTCTCAAAAAAAATTGATAAGAAGAGCTAAATGTTTGAGTTCGAAGGTCATTTGATGCCGCACTTTTAAGTTTCATCCGCCGGATAAACTCGAGGACGAGTTTTTCTTTTTTTTTTTTATTCGAAGAGAATGGGACTATAATGTATGGCAAAATAGGGTTAAATTATGTTAATTTTTTTAGTATTTTATCTAATTATTATCATATTTGGTAGGTTTTTATTTTGTTATTTAAGAAAGTTTTATTTTACTTATTTGAATTTTATAATTGTTGTAAAATTCTTTTTTATATAAATGCTGAAAAATTAATATTTCTAGTGGTCTAAGAAAATTCAACACACATTAAATCAAAATATTTCAATTTACATTTTCAAAATTACAAATTTTGTATGAATAATGAACCGATTATGTGGCAAGCTTAGATTATAATCAACTGGTCTAGTAGAAAACTGGATAATAGTGAATTGCATATAGTAATTAGTCCAATAGGGAACCAATAAACAGTGAAATTTTAGCTAAAACAAGGAATGGTAATTTTATCCATGAATATGCTAGTACACGACCCTTATAAGGTGAGTTTGGTATATCTCTTGGCATGTTTGGGATGAATTTGATAAAAAAAAATTAAAACCTATAATAGGCTTGAGACGAATATAGGTGTAAATAAATCTTCGCGGATATCCTAACAAGTATATGTAGATATTGAATTTTTTATTTTTTATAATAATTTTATTTTTAATTAATTATTTTTTTAATGATTAGTTTAAATTCTACAATAAAAATTAAAAATTACATGTATTGCGACGATGATCATGTGACCAATAAGATAAATTGATTATTTTTATTATTTATAAAAATTTATTCTTAATTTATATATTATTATTCACTATTATGAAATTCATGTTGGGTGGGTATTAGTTACAGTTAAGCAAAATGAATATATGAATTTAGTAATTATTATTTGAGACTTATGAGTTTATAAACTTTTATTTTGAATTTTAATGTTTATATATGAATTTGTAAAATAATTATGTATTTTTCTAAATGATTGTGATAAATTTTATTTTATATTGAATATAATTAATTATTTTATATGAGTGATATATTTTATTTTAAATTATACTAAAAATTTATAATTTTAATTAGACAATTTATAAGTTTAAATTTAATATTTAATAATAATACAAATATAATTAAAAATATTAAAAAATTCATTAAAAATTCATGAATATCTGAGCAGGTCTAGTAAAATTAATGTTTGAACGAGTTTGGTTATGAAATATCAAACCCACTATGAATTAATTGTATGTATAATATTAAATTTTTTTAGTAAATGCAAATACAAATTTGGAAGTATTCGTCTTAAATCAAGTCCACTCTCATTTCTAGCTAGAGCCAATGAACAATAAAATAATAACACATTTTGTTTTTAAAATGTGTTATAATAACTAGTTTTTGAAATCTATATATACCCATTTGTAACTTATTTTTAGAAATAAACTTCTGGCTATTAAACTTGTTTATATATCATTTTAGAAGTTATCTTGAGGTTAAATTTACTATTCGCACAAATTTGTGCTACTTTTCAAGAGAACTTTTCATTTTGTATTTTTTTTAATTATATTTGAGAATTGTAAGGGTCGAGAAATAGTTCTAATTAAAGGTGTGAGCACGAAGAGTTTTTAAGGTTTGTTGACACCATGAAGTCGATTGTTGTACGTAGTTTGATTGGCAGGATAAGCCAATTAGTTATTAGAGGTTTAATTAACATCCCAAAGTCAATTGAAGGTCTTTGGGAGTAAAAGACCTAAAAGACCGGAGATAATAGAATCTTCAAGTTTAGTTGACGTATAAGTGTGGACGTAGGCCAGAGTTACCAAACTACTTTTAAAAAATCATTTTATATCTTTATTTTTCTTATCCTTATTTTATAAGTGTATTTGTATTTGTTCCCCATATTTACTTACACATTAGAGCTAAATTTAATATTATTTACTTAGTGGCTGTACTTATTTATGAAAAGTTCTAAATTATTTGTTATTAGTTTTGGGTTGCTTATTAGTTATAAAAAAAAAATCTTAATTCATATGGAGAGTGCAAAAGAATTAGTGAAGCGATTATGGCGAGAAGCCAAGGAAAGTAAAGCTTATGATCCTATCCATTCTCTCAAAAAAAAAAGGCATAATCCTTGAAGAGGTTGAAAGAATGGAGTGCAATTAAGTTTGGGAATATGAACAAGCAGACTGAGGTTTTCTAGAAGAGACTTGACTCTCTCAGAAAGGTTCCACCTGGGTCGTTAGAAATTGGTGAGTTTACACCAATGGAGAAGAAGTTAGATAAGTTGTATGTGATAGTGGAGATTTATTGGAAACAGAGATCCAGAGTTAACCTTTAAGGGGACAGGAATGCAAGTTTTTTCATGCCAAGGGCTTGACTACGGGAAGAAGATATTTTATGGTGGGTATTCTAGACCAAAATAATCAATAGGTGGAAGAATATAGAAATGTGGAAACATAACTTTTTGATTATTTCATAATACTGTTCAAATCTTCTGCATTTAGAGTCTAAAATATTTGAGGAGGGGGAGGAGTGTTTTATTCAGTAAAAGGTTTAAATTATTAATAAATTTAAATACGTTTAAATTTTTTGACTTTAAATCAATAAATTTAAATAATTCAATAACATAATGCTACAACCATAAATAACTTACAAATAAGTAAGAAAAAGTAAATTAGAAAAACAAAAATTTGTTAAATAAGAAAATTTTATAAAGAACTTTGTATAAAATAAAAACATTATGTGCTGATAGTAGGAAGCATAAAAATAATCTACTTGTAAATAAAAATTTATAAATAGTGATTTTAGAAAAAAACTCTTATAACTCAATTTAGAATTACTTACTCTGAGATATTTTGTCTTTAAAATCCTAAAATTATTTTTGTTTTATAGAATTTTTGAATGACATATTCACAAAATTAAAATTTCTAACGTCGATAATAATCAAAACTTTAAAGGCTTCCTAACTAGATTTAAAAATATGCAAAATTAGGTTTAGTTCTGATTTTACGTGAAACTGAAACTTACCTTATTTACTATGATATTTGATTTTTTTGTTCCGATTCTAAAATAGAAGATCTGTTTATTAATTATCTAAATTTTATAATTTTTAGCTCTAAAAATAATTCTTAAAAAATTTAAATTAATGACATTAAATTATTAAAATCAATAAAATACATAAATGAAAAATTAAATGAATGAAAGAGAATAAAAATAATTTATCAAAAAGAATTAGTATACAACAAATTATTTAAAAAAATTATATCATTACTTGAATTAGTATTGCAAATCACGAAAAAAAAAGAAAAAAATTTAAAATTTTTTTACGATAGTAAAATTATATATCTAATAATATTATATCATGCACAAATTTATTTATTATAATTGTTAATCTATTTGACAATTTTAAAATAAATATATATATATATATATATATAACATGATTTTTTTAAAAAAAATTATGATATAATAATATAATAAATTAAATTAACTAAAATATTATAAATACGTTAGTTAATTTTTTTCTATGCATTTCAATTAGTAAAGAATATTCATGGTATAAAGAAATAAATTATTTACAAAATTAAATATGAATATATTTATTTAAAAGTTACGTTTGAACAAATTTCAATAATAAATTTTAGTATTATGTACTATTTTTGAATTTAAAGTATTTATTTAAAATTAATAAAATTAATTTTTTGTAATTTTAATAAAAAATTCTACATGTTATTATTTTATTAATTGAATAATTTATTAAATAAAAATTTGTACTTATTTTATCTTCTAAAAATAAATTACATTAAATAAGTAATTTTTCATTTTTAAAATTAAATTGATTCTTGGGCTCCGTTTTGATTTCACAGTCATTGAAATCGAAAACTATTCAAAAAAATTAATTTTGGTTCAAAACTAGTTTTTTTAATTCGATTCGCAGTTGTTCCAATTTTACGCTGAGCCACTATATATTCTTAATTATATTTGGCATATAAAAATATGGTAAATGACTATCAAGAAAAACAACTAAACAAGTACGCTTGGAATAGATTAATTTCTCTCATAAAAAGTTAATAAAAAAATTTTATTGCACTCAAAGATGTTTTCTCTTCTCAAAAAAAATCTTAAAATATATAGCAACCATCACGAAAACCTGAGTCATAACTTGATGTATTTATATTTTTGCAAGATCGCTCAAGTGGTCAAATATAAGTCAGGTGAGCTTCCTAAATAACATGATTGCTCGAGCACCAATCAAGTGCTAAGCAAGCACTCATGACTACTTGTGCATTGGTCAAGCGCTAAGTAGGCACCAGCTTTGTGGTTTCAAGTCGCTTAAGCACTAGTTGAAAGCTAGTTAGGTGCTGAACTTCTGGATCTCTTTTGTCGCACAAATATCCACTCAAGTGCTGTTCAAGTATTGGCTAGGCACAAAGCTTACACAAAATACTAGTTTTAAATATTTTGTTCACCAATGAGCCAACTTAAAAAATTCTAACGAACTTCTTGTTTAGCCATTTTATGACAAAATTCAAGTCTTCCAAAAACTAAACCCTATACAAAGTCTTGATAATTACAAAAAAAAATGAAACTTTATTTACAAATTAACAAACCTAAAAACTAAACATCGTAATTTACAAAATGCACAACAAAACCTATTACCTAAAAAATATAACTTTCAGAGCCAAATGAAATGCATGAGAAAAATTGTAAATAGTTAACATAAGATAAAAATCAATATGCATTAATTACAATATCCAATTATATTCATCAATATGCAAAAATCATAAAAAAAAAAGACATCTTGAACAAAAAATATTTATCATGCATTTAAATACTCCTCCTAAGTAATAACCTAAGCATCCTAAAATACCTAAAAAAATACTCTCCAAAACTTTTATATCTCCCCCTACTTATATATTGTCTCCTCTTTTTTTTTTACACTAAATGACAAAGGGATTCAAGTACCATAAGGACAACAATGTCTTCATTAAAAATATATAGGCTTGGAAAAAAAATAAAAGAAACCAAGTCAAGCAACAAAAAGAAACAAACAAACAAAGAAAAAGAAGTCCTAAAAATTAGTTGATAGACTAAAATAAGATCCTTTCATATGGACATGCAAGAAAACATAGTTTAAGTCTCAAATCAAATAAACGTTGTGGTTCCAAATAAATGTTATACATAAAGACAATATATTTGCAATGAAATCTCTAATAAGCATGGCACAAAATGAGTTAAGTACAAGTGATTAACATATCTAAAATAATAATCAATAATAAATACATGACTTAAGATTAAAATGTTATGAGTAAAGCAAAGTTATATGAAACCACTAGATGAAAGAAAGTCAAACACAATTCCATAGGGCTTAATAAAATTACAATTTTATTTCATTTTATAAAGAAAGTACACTAGCTAAAAGTGAATTCAATTCCATAGGGTTTAAAAAAATTACAATTTTACTGCTTATTTTATTCTTCTTCCCTTAAAGTAAATATCGCTTATATTGATTTTTTTAATTTTATTTTTTATTTTCTTTGGGCATATTTTATTATATTTTAAATATTAGAATGGGATATACTTTATTACATTTTATAAAGAAAGTGCACTAGCTAAAAGTGAATTCAATCATCATAACACATTATTCTAACCTATGATTGCTTACTTAAAGATCATACATGTGATTAAGCCATACATGTTCACATAAAAGTGCACTGTAATTAGAAAAAATAAATCACAAATGCATAATAAACTTGAAGATATGCAAAATATAAATATTAAATACACATAGAAATATGATGAAAAGTCATCAACACAAATGAAATAAATAAAAAAAATATTTTTTTGTTTTTATTTCATAAAAAAGAAGTTCTAAGAAACAAACTCACACCAAATGAAAAAATAAAAAACACAAATAAAAGAAATAAAAATAATTTTATAGAAAATAATTGCAAAAAAATCAATAACATGGAAAAAAAAACTTTACTAAAAAAAAAAAACCTTTGTTAAGGCATATGAATCAAATAAAGCAACAACCTCTCATATTCTTAAGAAGATGTTCATAGTTAGTAGTAGCCTCAATTAAATAAGTAAACTTATTATTAATTATTTTAACTTACTAAACTAACTCTACCACCTGACAAGTTTAATTTTTTTATCAAACTTGGACCTAGGAACAAAAAAGGCATTTTTTTTTCTCCAAACCTTTTTTTCTTCCTAAAGTAAGTTTATTTTTTTATCAAACTCTGACTTAAAAACATAAAAGCCATTTTTTCCTCCAAACCTTCTTTTTCTTCCTAAACTCAAAATAATTCAGTTTTTATGTGACCTCATTTACCATATTCATGGTAAGTATACATAAACCTAGATGAAGGACTAATCTTACGAGGATTAATATTTTTCCTATTCACTAAAAAGTGACTCACAAAACAAAGAATACTTTTATTTAAAGGCTTAGTCTTACTTTTGAAACAATTACATTAAAAGCAGCCTTAAGTTTACATTATTGTTCAGGTCTTACAAAAACTTTATCTATAATTGTAAAAGCAACAAACACTATTTTAGAGGTGAAAGTATCATTAAGGTTGGCCACAAAAAAACCTTCATCTCTTACAACTCATATTTTAGCTTATGTTAAGCATCTAACAAAATTTCTTAATGCTATTACAGAATTTAGTAAGTTATGACCTTACATCTTTTAACTCACAAATTATGGCCTTAATTTCACTCTCTAAAACTCTCTCTTATTCTTTCAAACTAAAATCTAACTTAACTTATTTCTTAATTTGACAATAAAATCCTCCTTCTAAAGTTCAACAAAATTGAGGGATTTTGCAATAACCTTATTCATTTTTATAAGCTTCAAGCTCTCTTTAAAGTTTCTCAAATATACCATAAATATCTCCCTTATTTAAAATATCTTCTTGTGAGTTAACATACTCATTTTAATATAGAAAACAAAAGCCAGGACATTAACTTTATCAAAAAACAATTTATCACTTCCTCCTTACTAAGGGAGGCATTCATAGCCTTCTTGTAGTTAGAATACTCAAATTTAATGTCTCCAAACTCCTTACACTTGTGACATTTAACCTTCTCATTACTTTTAGAAAAGCTTTCTCTTTCCAAAATGTTTTTGATTCTTACCAAAATATCCCTTTTTAGATCTAAAAAACTTTTTACACTTTTTGACAAATAATTCCATCTCCTCATCATTGGATAATTCATCATTAGATTATATTTTAATATTTTTCTTAACAAACTTTGAGAGCCATGGATTCAAGCTTCTTTGATTTAGGAAAACTTAATTCATAAGTTTTAAGAAAACTTAATAGTTATTTTATCTTAACTGAATCTAAATCCTAACCTTTTTCTATAATGGTGACTTTAAGGCATAATCTCTCAAGCAAACTTTTAAGGACTTTCTTAACCATTCAACTTTCAAGAGCCCTTTCACATAGATTAGAACTTAAATTTACTATATTATTCAACTTAGCATAAAAATTTTCATTTTTTGTCATCCTAATTTCTTCAAACCTAGAGGTTAACATATGAAGTTTAGAGTTTTTAATAATTTTTGTACCCTTATAGATAGTCTCAAGAAAATCCCAAGTATATTTGGCAATCTTATATATAAATATTCTTTCAAACTCTTTAAAAAAATAGTTATAAAAATCACATTTATAGCTTTATTGTTCTAATTAGACTCATTCAACTTATTTTTAGTCCATTTATTAAAATCTTTAGGATTAATGACCATTGGAAGACTCTAGACTTTCACACATGATATTTATACTCATTCATTAACAAATTTGAGAAAAGCTATCATATGAACATTTCAATAGAGAAAACTATTTCTATTAAAGTAAAGTGATCAATGGATAAAATTTAAAATTTATACTCCATCTAAACAAAAATTAGAGTTAAGGATCAAGTTTAGGCTCTTATGCCAATTAAAAAACCTACATTTAAACTTTAGAATACCTAAGAAGGTTGAAAGGTATTTTACACAACAAAATACTCAACAAATTAAAACCTATTAAAACTTGTTAACTTTATATCAATAAATCTTAGACAATTCAATAATACAATGTGACAATCGCAAATAAAGTTTAAAGCAATAAGCAAAAGTAAATCATAGAGACAAGATTTTGTTAATGAAAGAAAATTTTATGAAGAATAAGTGCTTATAAATAGTGATTTCTTACAAAAAATTTTATAACCGAATTTTAAGTGACCACTCTATGCAATTCCATCTTTAGAACTCTAAAATTATTTTTTTTCCTCAATAGAATCCTTGAAAAACACATTTACAAGACTATAACCTCTACCTACCAATAGCAATCAAAACTCTAAAAACTTCTTGGTTGGATTTCGTACATGAAAATATGATGAATGACTATCAAGAGAAATAACTAAGCATATTGCATTAATTGAAAGAGATTAGTTTCTCTCACAAAGAAATCAAGAAAGAAAAACTTTCTTGCATTCAAAGATTTTTTTTCCACTCAGAAAACCCAAAAACATAAAGCTGCCATCACAAAAACCAAAGTCATGACTTGAATATTTCTGTTTATGCAGGATCACTCGAATAAGGGTAGGGGTCAAGCGTAAGTCGAGTGAGCTTCCCAAATAGCATGGCCACTCTAGCACTTAATAGACACTTATGACTGCTTGAGCACTAGTCGAGTGCTAGGTAGATGCCAACTCTTTAGTTTCGAACTGTACGAGCACTAGTTGAGTGCTAGTCAAACATTGAACTTCCGAAACTCTTCTGTATCACACAAACATCAGCTTAAGCAATAGTTAGACACAAAGCTTGTGGAAAATACTAGTTTTAAATATTTTATTTAGGAATAAGCCAACCTAGAAAATTCTAACAGTTTAGAATGCTTAAATGCAAAGGTCAATGCGTAAACGAATGCTTTCCTTGAACGTGAATTCACAAAAGAATAAATTCTACCAGCAAATGAACCCCACCAAAGCCTCAGGACCTGATTTATTGCCTACTTCCTTTTTTCAAAAATACTGGGATTCAGTAGGAGATGAAGTTTTCAGAGTTTGTTCTTCTACGCTTAATGAAAGCGGTGACCTATCTCAAATAAATCATACTTACAGAGCATTGGTTCTAAAAATCACGTACCCTAGAAAAGTGGTGGATTACAGGCTGTTCATACACAAAATCATTGCAAAGGCTATTATTGACTCGCTAAAAAACACATTGGCTAAAACCCACACTAAGTAGCATTATCTTCTCTAACCAGGGTGCATTTGTTCCTAATAGACTCATTACGGCCAATATCACCATTGGTTTTCAAACCCTACACAAAATCAGATATAATAAATACGGAAGCTGGATGGATATGAGGAAGCTTACGACAGTACATGATGGAGTGGAATTTCTAGAGTGTGTGATGACCAAGCTGTGCTTCTCGAATAGGTGGGTTAGTTTAATTTTGAGGTGCATCTACTTATCATCCTTTTCCATTTTGATTAATGGTGTACCAGGAGGTAAAATTATTCATCAGCGTGGCCTGAGGAAAGAATGTCCACTCTCTCCTTACCTATTTATCTTATGCACAGAGATGTTATCATTTTTGCAGCAAAAAGCTTAACAATGTAATCTTATTCATTGAATCAAATTCGGCCATTAAGGGCCACCTATCTCTCATTTATTATTTACAGTTGATAATTTGAACTTTGGTGGGAAATTAATCGATGAATTTTTACATATGAAGGGGATTTTTGACTCTTATGCATCTGCATCATGACAACCTTTCAGTTATGGCAAATCACCAATGTTCTTTAGTACACAAGCATGAAGAAAGTCAAAGCGATTAAAGACATCTTAGCTACCAGTAGCATGATGCAATACCACTTACCTAGTCATTCATGCCGTCAATGTTGGGGAAAAGAAAGCGATAATTTTTCAATATAAAGGAAAGGGCGTGCAATAAACTAAGAGCTTGTTGTGGGGGAGGAAAGTAAATGAGTCAGGGTCTTGATGAAGAGTTAGAAACGGACAGTCTACGAATGTTTATAATAATAGATGGCTGCCAAGGCCTTCTACTTTCAACTCTATGTCCCCTCAAACATTTTTAGCAAACTCAAAAGTTTCAAATTTATTTGATAATACTGGCTCATGGAAGACGGATCTCATAAAATGGCATTTCCTGCCGGATGATGCGGTGTAATTCTTAAAATCCCTCTTCTTTATGTGCCTAGCTAGGATTAATTGTTTGGCACAGTGAGAAAAGAGGATCGTTCACTACTAAGAGTGGATATCATGTTACATATGGGCTAAAATATCCTGATACGCCATCGAGCTCTTCGTCCTTCAATGACTTGTGGAAATTGATCTGTAAAGTAGACATCCCTTTCAGGATCAAAATTTGTTATGGAGGGCGTTAAAAAAAATCACAAAACTCAACTTGGTCTCAAGAAAGGGTATTGTAGATGGATTATGTCAATTATGTGGCATATATCGGGAGAAGTAGAGGACGTTACACCCCCTCTTCTCTTGTGCAAATACGCAAAGAAGGTAGGGAAGCAATCTCCCTTTTATGAACTCATCAAAAGCCAACTGCCTATTATATTTTATAACATTTTTTCAGACGGTAAAGACATCCTGAATATATTTTTGTAGCGAAATGATGGATCCAGTTTGGAGTTTTTTAGTAAAAAATTTCCGTCAATCTCTCGCATGTGCTCGTTCTAAAGAGGCAAAGCCCAATACCATAACCAAAGACGCTCAAGTCCCCAAGTGGCAACCACCCTCTAGTAATTTACACAAGCATAACACCGATACAGCTATGAATCTTTCTAAGGGTTTAGTAAGCTTGTAAGCCATTGTTAGAAATTCGAAAGGCGAGGTTATGGCAGCTACATGCAATCATCAGGAGAGACCTATTTGATAATGTGAAAATTGCAGATACGAAGAGAATTTTGGAAGGTATAAAGTTAGCAAAGGAAGCTGGTTTATGGCCTCTGAAAGTAGAGTCAGATCGACTTAATGTTGTAAACCTCGTGAATGGCGTGACATTTCTCCTTTAACATTTTTAATATAGTTGTAATACTGTCTATTTGACTCTTATAATTTTTTTCAAATAAAATTAAAATATAAACACTTAAAATATAATTAAATTTTTTTAAAATATAAAATTAGATGTAATGGACCAAAAAAATAGCTGACGTTACATAATTTTGAATTATTAATTATTTTATAAATGAGTTTTTTAAGTTTTGATAATATTATATTCAATGACCTTACTAACTTCATATCTTACTGGCATGCATTGACATGTCATGAAGTGCCGTCCCTGTGCCTCGAAGGTAGGATCCAATTTGAGACAAACTATTAAGTTATGAATTTAATTGTTATTTCAAATAACAAAAGGGACAAATTTGATAATTACCCCCCACGCAAACTTCAACTTCCCGGTGCAAAATGATAGTTTGATGCTCTTCGTTTCTCTCTTTCCTCGACAGAAAAAAGATAATTCATTGGAGGTTTCAGGAAAATGAGAATTCCCATTTTCCTGCTGCTTTTCATCACGACTCTCACTTTTTATACAACAATTACGCAGCAGAAACGACAAGAACAGAAGCCCAATGAACGAAGAAGTCGAGTAATACAAGTCAATGGAGGACCGGAACATGTGATTTGGGTGGTGCAACTTTCTGATCTTCATTTCAGTGTTCATCATCCTCAAAGAGCTTCAGATTTCAAGAAAATTTTGGGTCCAACTCTTTCCATGATCAATCCATCTCTTGTCCTCATCACTGGTGATCTCACAGGTTCCTTTCAATCCCTCTACTTGTTTTTACATTTTTCTTTTTTTTTTTTTAATTTGTGGCATTCTTGTTAGCTGATTTTGGCTTGTTGGTGTCCATTAAATTTTACTGTTATGGAGTTTTGTGAATTAATCTTTCTGAAAATGGGATTTGTGGTTTTTGTTTCAATTTATGGCTTTCTTATTAGTTGATTTTAGCTTGATGGGTGTTCATGAATTTGGAGTCTGAATTCCTTTCGTGGATTTTTGTGAGTAATTTTTGTGAAAAATATGATTGACTTACTTGGGTGTGTATAATTTTTGGATTCTTGTATGTTGGGTATTTATGAAATTCATGTTTTATTGACTTTACTGAATGCACTTACTTGGATTCATTTTGCGGAGTTATGTCTTTTTTAAAGAAAATAAAAATAAAAAATTGGTGCTGTGACTTGATTTTCTTTTGATGGGTGTTTATGAATTTCAAGCTTGAATTTGTTATTCAATTTTTTTGAATTAAAAATGCGAATATGGGATTTGATGACATATTTATAGCTTCTTTGAGATTTTCTTGTTTAGTTGCTATATTGACTTTTGTTGATTAATTTATGGGAAGATATATTTTGTTGCCCGGGTAATCCATAAAGAAAAGAGAAGTGGCAATTATTGAGCAAGATGAGTAAAATGGAAGTATTAGAGATCGATATATATTGGTTATTGAAAAATTATGTAGGAAATTTTGCTACTATTTCAGGTACATTGGCGATGCAATTGATCATTAAGATTACGTGTTAGAAGGATGGAGGTGTAAATTTTACCGTTAATGGTCATTTTCTTTTTAATCATTTCCCTTTCTTTGGTGCATGTATCTTGAAAAATGGTTTAGTTTTGGCTTGGATGAGTAGTGTGGATGTTCAGAACCTATAAATTGTTGTTGTTGCAAAGACTTATATTACTTCTTCTACAACAAAATTAGTGAATGTGGTAATTATTCTGATAACTTCAATCCTTTCATCCCTTTCGCAGAAAATCAAATTACGGTGCTTGAATAATGCCGAGATAATAGAGTTTTGGTTTTCAATTTGGGGTTTAATTGGGCATTCATATGATGAAGTGGTTAATATATGTGGAAGTTAAAGCCTGGACACTGCAGACAGCAGATTAACTTCTGAATAAACTTTTATGGATATGCATTTTTCTCCAAAATGTTTCCTGGGTTCTCTCCTATATACTCTGCATTATTCTGTCACACCCCCATTTTTTAATGTGTATTTAATTAATAAATTATCACTTAGTGACGGATACTTAAATACTCTTGTGATGTATCCTCGCTTCATTTTGGTATGTTTCTTAATTATTAATATAACTTCATTTAATTAATAAATTATCACTCATCGACGGATGCTTAAATACTCTTGCGATGTATCCTTGCTTCATTTTGGTATGTTTTACCTATTTTCATGTCCTAACTTTATTTACTTTTTGATTGAATTTTTCTTAAACTATATGTGTCTTTATCAAGTTGTCCATTTCGATTTCTCTACTATTCTTGGTATCATCTGCTTCCAGATTTTTCAAGTCCATATGCATGAAAGATGTCCAATCTTGTTCAGAATGGTTGACTTTCATGCTGACATGTTATAACCATAAATTGTTGAGGGAGTGATTGCAAAGACAAGGTCCTGCAGTACATAATTCAAAAGTTTTCTTATTTTTGTGCGAGGTTTAGATTTTGGTGCTTATTTTTGTGTGTTAGTGATGCAGATTCCTCTTTTTTTTTTTCCTATTGCTTATTCATATCTTAACATGTGAATATGTTAAGTGGACAATGATCTGCATTACAGTTGATATCACATGGATTACTGTATGCTTCTAATTGGATTATTTCATTATTCTGTCAACAGATGGGAAAAGCAAAGACCATCTAACAATGAAGCAAAATGAGATTGAGTGGATGGAGTACCAAAATGTAATGAATGAGGTTATCATAAGGAGTGGACTTGACAAGAGCATTTTCTATGATGTTAGAGGCAATCACGACAATTTTGGCGTACCAGTTGTTGGTGGTTCCTTTGATTTCTTTTCAAAGTATAGCATCAATGGGCAATTGGGAAGAAAGCAAAGTGTGAATAGCATCATTGTTCAGGTCAGTCATCATCTTTATTTCTAGTTGTTGATGCTCGTGGTTTTAATTGGAAATGTGGGCTTCAGTTCTATTTCCTCAGTATTGCCAAACTAAATCTGACTTTGGGATCTCATTTTCAGCTTTAGTTGTTATTTTGCGAAACTTTTTATGTTCCTCAAATGTAATTAAAACTTGAAATCCCTGCCCAAAAAATAAAAATTGTAAACACTCAAGCTAATAGTTGTAGAAATTTTTGGCTTCTTCCTAACCTTACATGTTTGCTCCATTATCAAGACTGATGGCCGGAAGCATCTATTTGTTGGGTTCGATAGCACAATGTCTGTTGGTTTACGAGGCCCAACTAACCTTTTTGGGCATCCAACTGACCAACTGTTAACTGAAATTGACTCCGAACTATCACAGTGGGATTCTCAATCAACAAAACCAGTTACAAAGATTACTTTCGGGCATTTCCCACTTTCATTCTCAGCATCCTCATATTCTGGGAGGAGCCTAAAAGATATATTTCTGAAGCATTCTGTGTCAGCTTACTTATGTGGGCATCTGCATAGAAGATTTGGTAAGAATTTGAAGCGGTATCATCAATTGGGTCATAGTTTTCTATCTTTGCAGAAGTTTTTCCAGCCAAACATGCACCAAACACCTTTGGGAAGTACCAAAAATTGTTCATCTAGAGCTCCACCCGTTGATGAATTTTGGGAATGGGAGATGGGTGACTGGAGGAAAAGTAGAGCCATGCGGATTTTAGCCATTGATAGAGGTCATGTCTCATATGTTGATATCAAGTTAAATTCAGGAGCCAAGAAAACTATTATATTGCCTACATTTCCACTAGACTCGCGCTTCATGTCACAATCTTCATTACAGCAAAAGTATGAATGTCAACATATGGTCCATCAATCTTTTGAGACTATAAGAACTCTCGTTTTTTCTGTTTCTCCAATTTTGTCAGTTGTGGCCAAGGTCTATGACTCAAGATCTGGGAAACTTGATCTGGTTATGGGGGAATTAATGAGAAAACATACAGCTAACTTTTCCAGGGGAGATCTTTATATGGCACCATGGAACTACGAAGCCTTTGAGGACTTGTCTCCTAATAGATTCTGGCTGCAAATAGAAGTAACTGATGTTAAGGGTAGATTAACTTTGAGTGAACTACGGCCATTTTCTATTAACGGTCTTAGTGCAAAAATCTCATGGACGTGGAAGGAGTTTTATGTGATGGGTTGCCAATGGGATGCCTTGTATTACCCAATTCTCTGGTTTGCTCTATATTTCTTTTTCTTCATTCTTATCATTCCAAAAGCACTTTTTATTTTTACAGAGAGACAGTACTCTTATAAGAATTTTGCTGCTAATGGAGGGTTCGTAAACTGTATTGCATGGATTCTACGAGAACTATGTAATATGCATGTAGTATGGTATGGTATTTTGGGATACTTATTCTACCTTATCTTATTTCCATGGTTTGCTGGACAAGTTTTCACCAGTGGTGGTAGTAGAGGATACATGACTTACATGGGCTGGATGGTGAAAACTTTCAACCATGATAAAAGACAGGAATACATCGGATCTCCGGATGTGATGGTGATCATTCTTCCTCATTTTTTATTTGCGATTTTGCCTACCATTTTGATGACTGCTGCTTTAGCTGCTGAAAGAGGGATCCATAGGGAGCATGTTCTATCAATTTATGGGAAAAAGGAAGAGGATCACAGCCCCAAGAATGAAAGACCTCTAGTTTATGAGCACCAAGGCAGGAGAAGATCCGAGTTCCGATTTGGTGAGAGGTGGATGCGAAAAATTATCTTGGTAGTTTGTTTGGCAGTTATTTGGAGGCATTTAATGGTAAGTTGTTCTCAATCTGTAATTGTTAAAATTTGGACTTGATTGCATTTAGCTTACTACCCTCTCATTATTTAACCAGTTGCTTTCTTCTGACAGAGTTGCCGAGCTCTCATCAAAGCATACGAGATGAATCCATTGCTCCACTTTCCTGTATACAGCTTCGCGATTCCTCTTTTGCTGCTGTATGCTGCATACAAAACTGGGAGAGTCTAGGAGCATTGCAAAAGGAAGCATAACTATGCATTTTACCATGCAATTGGCACAAAAGCTTGCTTCTTGTCACCACGGAACCAACAGGTTCTCTTTTCATTTCATGCAAACGAAACTCTTAAGTGCAGTATGGGTATAGAAATAACTGATTTATCTAACCCAAAAAAAAAAAAAAACTGTCCATGTTTCCCTGGATTTTCAGCTTTAGTTAATGTAGTTGAGATTTTTGAAACTGCAATTCTAATCTGTTCATACAGCCAATAATCACTTGTTTTGATATATGCAAATTTTTCATTTTTGTGTATGTTTTGCATTGTGAATCTGTTTTGATGAAAGTATTTGCTGTATCGATTGCTGGAATGGACTTTGATTTCCATGATATAGAGACAAGCACATGTTATTTTTATACAGTGATTTGTCAAAAATTTATTAAATTGATGATATTTAACAAATAATTCCCTTGAAGTTTGCCTTCATCAAACGCAGGAGGAAAGTGTGCTGAAATTCATTGCTGCTACTCCTGAACTTAACATCGGACACAGTTGACCCTTATTTGATTTCATTTTTAAGCATACATTTAGCTTTGCCTTCGTTTTTGTCAAAATGGCAATCAAAAATTAAAGAAACTTTTTGGAAATTTGTCATTTAGGATTGTTGTACTTCTATTATGGTTTTAAAGTAAAGTTGAAAAAGAGTTTGATAACACTAAGTTTTAGCGAAAGTTTACTCATTTTTTCATTCGTGTTTGATATTATGTGCTTTTATTTGATAACAGTTGTGATTTCAAGCCACAATATCTCAATACCAAATGAAGCTTACGACATTAAGTAAACATGAACATGGTACAAACTCAAGAAATCAAGCAACAGACATTGGAGCTGGATGATTTTGTGAGTTGTGCAAATGTGAAGTTAAATGAAACTGTTATGGAGGACGCTGTAAAAGTGGTATCTGCAAAGTTGTTTAGGACTTACTCGTCAGCCACAGAGAATAATGTTATGGACGAAAAGCCCAGGGTGGATAGCTCTGAATTTGGACATACTCTTTTTGCATTTGTGATTAGGCCAAACTTCAAGGGTGGTATGTATTAATATTTTATTTAAATTTTAAGAAAAAAGAAAAGAAAAGAAAAGGAATTCGATTTCATATATGCTGCTCAATTTTTTTAGTTTTAAAAATTTTTAAAATATATTATTTAAATATGATTTTACAAAAATTGATGTCATTATTTATCATTTTTTTTAAAATACAAAGACTAATATGTTATTTTTATGATGAAATTTTCTTTTTACCCCCTGTATTTAAATGTTAAAACTAACAGGGACTAAAAGTAATATTAATATAAGACAGGGACTAAACTATCAAGTCAAATTCGAGGGGGTAGCTGGCTGTCAATCTCTCAATCTATGTCGTGTTTTTCATGGAAGTTCTCCGTGCTCCCGAAGATAAAACAACGTGCGCTATAGAAAATCCGCACAATGCAAACTTACTTAAATTTTCTAATAAGGCTTTCTTTAAAATTGCGCTAATTTTACTTAATTTTAAAATAAAATTAAATAAATATTTATTAGTGCTAATTTTTAATAAAATTTATTAATATTGAATTAAAATTTAATATTATGTACTTAAAAATTGCCAAATTCCAATATTAAATGAAGTCTATTTTAATGATTTAAAGAAGAAAAAGTTATATTACATCATATTTGAAGATGGCTATTACATTCTTGGATATTTTTGGCCCTTTAGAATATTTGCTTCCATGCTGCTAATGTTCTTGTAATTTGTCAACAGGTTATATGGGAGGACATTATGAGCAAGGAAATTTAAAACTATACTAAATTTTAATTTTAATTTTAATATTTTCTAGTTGAATAATACTAGAGATACAAATTTCTTTACAAATTTTATGATATAAATTGATTTGTTAAAGTTTTTTTTTTCTCCCATGGAAAAATATTGGACATATCACAATGTTGTAACACTACTTTATTAGTTTGAATAAATTTATATAGGAATTTGTATCAATAATGCTATTTTTAAATATGGATTCGTTAAATAAATGTAGATTATTTTGTTAAATACAACGGAATAAATTCATAATTAATTGAATAATAAAAAAAATAATAAACAGATAGTATCAAAAGAAAAAAATATATATATATATAATAATTAAATATATTATAATTGTTTTGTTTACTTTATTTTTTTTCTTGTCTTAGACAACAATAATCTTCTCAATTTTAAAAAATTGATTTGTGTTTCTTATTTAGATAAATGCTCTTAGGAGAAAACTAAAACCCTAAGAGATTGATGCATTCCATGACACAAAATCTTAACAAATATATTCTCTTTTCGAATTATATTGATGTTTATTTGAAATAAAAAAATTTTAAGAGCTACTAATCTTATTTGTAAATTAACTTATCGGGTATTGATATTTGTTGTTTCTATAACATTGACAAACATGTATTTTTTAGTTATATATAAAACTAATTAAACAACATTTCATAATAAAATAGAATATGACTTCTTTATAAATAATATAGTTGTTTATATTGAAAGAGAATTTGTCAAGAGGGATGATTTTAGAATCAATAATAGACGATGAATTTTATATTTTGAGAAACACTAGCACGTAAATTCAATAATTTATTACTTGTTTTATATTTTGTATTTTTAATTTAACGATAATTGTTACTAAAATTCTTAAATATGTATATTTTATTTGTTTTTAACCGAACATTGATAAAGTACTAATATTTTGTGTTTTTAATTAGTTGTTTACATTGTGTATGTTATGGTTGTTAACAATGGTTGTCTTGCATTGTGTGTTTTTAATTTAATAATTATTTATATTGTGTATATTATGGTTGTTCAATTTAAAAAGTATTATCGATAAAGAAAAAACTATTAACAAATAGTATGACGTTGCTATTTGTAATAGAGTAAGCCTTATTCCTTGCGCTAACTTAAATATGCCAAAATGAAAGTGTATTGTGTTAAGAATATATAGATTTGAAAGTATAAGAATGATACAATTCGAATCACATCCCATGAATCATACAAATATACAAATTACTATGAGAAAAATCATCATTCATGACATCACTTTCAATCCCATCATCCTTTGAGTCATTATATATCCTTCCTTATCATATTTGCATTAATATCATTAGGTTGTTGTGTCACTTGAGTTAGAACATAATCGAGATCTCATATGTTAGTTCCTCTATACTTGTTATTAATGATCCTAGTTGTTGATCACATTCCTTATTTGTCGCATCATGGGGTGAGGTCTTATTTGTCCATCTATCCTATTGTAATTGTGGCCCCTAATTTCAAGGCTTGCTAACCTACGACCGAAATCTTCAATATATGCCTTGATGTAATACAGCAATCCTCAATATAGAAGTAGCTTAATGTTTCTATAGCTATCACATGAATAACCTCCACCGTTTGTGTGTTTGACTATGTCCTCTAATCACCGTAAAAAAAAGTATGGCTGCTTCTCGTGTTATTGCATGCCATAAGAGACAAGAAAAACTAACTAGTTTTTATGCCATTTTATGAAATGAAAACAAGAAACATATATATATAAACTTTCAAATTCACGATGAATTAGTCCCAGAAAAAAATATAAATTTTATTGATAAAAAATAATTATTAAATAAGTGGCATAATTTTTCTATTTTATTTCTTTAATTCACTTAAACATAAAATAAAAATTATATTTCATTGTAGAATATATTAAATATAATTTATTTATATCTTTTTTTTCACATTATATAATTTATCAAATAATTTATAAAGGCGTGATAACTGAAATCACTAAAAACTATTTGAAATTACTATTAAAAGAATCAATAGTGATTTTAAACTGTTATTTGATAATAATTTTTAAAAATTATCTTTAACAATAATTAAACTGTTATATAATAATTTAAAAAGTAATCAAAGAGGTTATTTTTTAAAATTATATTATAAAAAGTAATTTTTTCATAAAATTTAATTTTAAATATATTCCACTGTAAATGTACAAATGCAAAATTAAACTTAAGATAATTATTCAATTCTCACTTTAAATAAGAAAAAAAAAATCATTGAACGATGGGGGCAGTTTAAAAAATAAGTTGGGGGTAAACCCGGCCCACATATTTCATTCCCACTACATAAAGTGACCCGAGACCCGACGCCAACAGCGAGCACCGATTTCTGAATTTTGAAAGGTTTTCGACAATTGTGCGAGGGAGAAGGAGAGAGACGAATTGAACTGAACTCCCTGAAATAAACCGAGTTCAATTGAAGTAAGAAATGGAAACGCCGTCGTATCCTTCAACTCCTCGCTGGAACTTCGATAGACCTTTCCTTACCGGCCGCTTCCACCAGGTCTCTCGCTCTCCATATATATCTCCGTCTTTTCATCTGAATCGATTTTACCGAACTGATCGTTACGATGATTTGTCACAGTCTGATTGGTCGCTCGTGTTGTTCATTTTTTATGCAGGAAACAAAATCTACTTCTCGCTTCGCCGATTGCTTTACGTTAGCTTTTTCTTCTACTGTTGTCATTATTTCTATTTAATTTTTTTTCCTTGAATTCTGGACGAAATTAATATAATAATCTTTCCAATTTATTTTTTAAAAATTTTTCTGTTGAAGCAATAGCAGTGGAGCAGAACAAGCCATAGGCTGTTATGACGCCGGAGTTCAGGTAATTACGTGAATTATTTATTTATTATTTAACAATTTATCTTTTTAAGTGACTGTTATTTTATTTTCATTTTTTATTTTTTATTTTTTATTTTAAGTTTTGGTGTCAAAATAATTGTAGGAACTTATTGTGATAGACGATCTCTTATCTGCTTTGGTTGGAATCGAAGGAAGATACATTTCAATTAAAAAAAGAGTTAATGTTCACGGAAAAGATAATAATGATTTTTCCGTTACTTTCCAAGTCGATGCGTCAATGGATTTGGCTCTCCAGGTAAGTCGGAAAATTATATGATTTGGTATCCTTTTCGTGAACAATTTGTTGAGATGTGAGTTTTTATTGAAGATTTTGTTCTGTTGGAAAGCAGAAATGATTGTATTGTATTTTGTTGTGTTGTAGGAAATGGCGAAAAGGATATTTCCATTGTGTGAGAGCTTTGTGTTGATAGAGCAGTTTGTTGAGTTGAGGTCTCAGTTTAAGAACGGCTTAGTTAACCATGCCTTTGCTGCCACTCTCAGGGCTTTCCTTCTGGTAATTTCTTCGTGTTGAAAAAGGAAAAATTGCTGTTTTTGATATGTGCATTTTGGTCATTTTTATAGGATATGTTACTATGTTTATTAGGATTACAAGGCAATGGTAGCACAGCTTGAACATCAGTTTCGGCTTGGAAGACTATCCATACAAGGATTATGGTTTTACTGTCAGGTTATTTGAATTTTTTTCAGTTGATATGACCATTTCTAGTTCTGGGTTTTTTACTCAGAGGATTTTCTTCCTTATTTTGCAGCCCATGATGGGGTCCATGCAAGCATTGTCCACTGTGATACACAAGGCTTCGGCTAATAATTTTTTGGGTTCTGCAGTTTTGAACCTTTTGCAGAGCCAGGCAATAATGCTTTTAGTTACTCTAGTAATTTCAGTCTTGCTTTGTTAATTATTTGGTATTATTTGTTTGATTGTTACTAATGTGGCTTTTACTCTATTCAGGCTAAAGCAATGGCTGGAGATAATAAAGTTAGGTCATTGCTCGAAAAGATGACACAATGTGCAAGCAATGCATATTTGGGCATATTAGAAAGGTATATCTCACTAGCCCATCTGCAACTATTTTCCTGTAGTCATCCACAATTTTTTTTTCGTGATTCTGCTTTCAAATGCTTCTACTTTATATAATATTCAACTTTACATTTTGGATTTAATAAATAAATCTATTCCATTGATTCATATAATAGGAAGCCAATTATGTTGTTCTGCAATACAGATAATGTGTTTTCCAATTAAATGTTAGGTCCGCTACCTGACAAAGGAAACTTACATAGGATTAAATGATGTTTAGTGGTACCTTCCGTACTGTCACTTGTTTGAAATATATTCATTGCCTAAGAATAACACAGATCTAACTTTAATATGTAAGACTGATTTTGAATGTAGGTCACAGTATATTACTTGAAAATATTTTATGGGTAGGAATTCAAATCCATGAAAGCATGGCCCTTGTGTCACCAAAACCGTTACCAGGCATGTTCTAGACAGGAAGATGTGTTGTTAAAGAGCTGTTTTACTTTCTTGTGTGCCATATCCCTTTTTCAGTATTCATGGATTACACATTCAAAGCTAAGGTAACTGTGTTATGTTTCATCTGCCCGGTTATCCTTTAATTTTAAGATGAAGTCAGTTTTGACATTGTCAATGTGAGTGCAAGTTTGGTTGAACTTATTTTCAGAAGTAGTTATTCTTGAGCATTCTACACTGTCTTTTGCGAGTAATTTTATATTTCACTCTTGTTGGGTATCACTCAAGTTGAAATCACTTAAATTGTAGGTGGGTCTATGAAGGAGTTATTGATGATCCTTATGGTGAGTTTTTCATTGCTGAAAACAAATCTCTTCAGAAGGTAAGCTGAATTTGTTTGGAATTGGGAATGCCTGGAACATTTTGCTTTACATGCTCACAGTTTTTAGTTTCTCTTTTAGGAGAGTCTCACTCGGGATTATGATGCTAAATACTGGAGGCAACGCTACAGCCTCAAGGATGGGATTCCTAGCTTCCTTGCAAATGTAGCTGGTAAAATTTTGACCATAGGGAAATATCTTAATGTCATGAGAGAATGTGGTCACAGCATTCAGGTTTTGTTTCTACCCACCATACATTGTTCCTTTTTGTTTCATAATTTTTTTTTAACACTTGTGATTATTTTAATGCTTGCTATTGATTGGATTTGTTATTGATAGGTACCTACTTCAGAGAATTCAAAATTAATGAGCTTTGAATCTAACCATCACCATCTTGAGTGTATTAAAGTTGCTTATGAATTTGCCAGTGGTGAGCTCTTAAATCTTATTAAAGAGAAGGTAAAGATCCAATATACTATTTCTGAATGACATTTGTGTTTCTAGTTCCAATGTAGTTTTCTTTTAGGCAATTCTTTATTACCTTAATGCCAAAACTTCTATTGATATGATATATCCTATTTTTATTGCAGTATGATCTAATGGGAAAGTTACGTTCTATAAAGCATTATCTTCTTCTTGATCAGGTATATTTATATTTTAATCAGTGAACTTGTGGATAAATTAACTCATATTCTGCTACCAGGTGGATTAAGGCCCCAACTTGAGTTCGCAAATAAAATTGCACAACTTTTGCCCAGTCACAAATATTAGATGAGGCAGCGATTCAGTATGTTTTGGCAGACTTACTATGTCCCCATCCTATTTCATTCGTTCTTTTGGTGGGGAACGACTTTTACTTGATTACAGTATGACACTAAAACTGTTCTGTACAAATGTCAGTGTGCTTGCTAATTAGTTCAAGGGTCATGTAATTAGCTGAGATTTACTTGACTGACGATTAGAGATCAGACAAGTAATTTATCATCTACGGCAAAGTACTCTGAGGCCTACTAAAATTTCAGTCAGCATAGGCCTGCTTGATCTTAAGATCTGGATCTTGGTATCCTTGGATGCCTAGTTTCATGGACACACCAGACTAAACTTTTGCTTTGTAAATTAGTTCCTTGTGCATATTAGTTGCTGTAAGCTACAAAAGTTGATGACTTAATGGGGCTTTCTCTGATGATTTATGAGTTCAACATGGTTTCATATGTTTATCACTTCCTGATCTCATTAAGCACGTCCATGGTCTTAATATTGGCTGGTAGTTGAGTCTATAAACTAGGCACTCTCTGTCTTTTTCAACTTTTTGGTGATTTAATAAGTGTTTAGTCCTTATCAGGGCACCAGAGGGTGGTAGTAAGAAAAAGGAACATCATTTTTTTTTTTTACAAATAAAAAAGTGGAAGCGATGATGTCAAAGCAGTGGCCTTTTCAACCGTAGCTTTCTTCTATGCCTGGGGAGTTATTGTTTTGGTCACGAATATTGTTTTACCTTTTTGTTTCTGTTATTATATTACAGTAATAGTTTTATATTTCAGGGTGATTTTTTGGTTCATTTTATGGATATAGCTCGAGAGGAGCTCACAAAAAAGGTTGATGAGATTAACGTCGAAAAGCTGCAGGTTTCCTCCTCTCTTTCAGTGCCATATCTGTAACACTACTTCTCTATCTTTTCACAGAATTAGAATTTTATGGGAAAAAAATAAATTCAGACCTGGGTATAAATAACAGGTCTTAATGCATACTTTCTCTGTATGTGTAGTCCCTACTAGATATTGCTCTGCGTTCCACAGCTGCTGCAGCAGATCCTTGTCATGAGGACTTAACATGTTGTGTGGTAAGCAACTAGATCATTTTTTTCTTATGCGAAGGTGGAACATCTGAGTTAAATTTGCCTTACGTCGTTCTACCTTTCTTCTGCCAGGAAAGGTCTTCCTTGCTTAAAAGAATGGCCACTCTGAAAGGTGTGGAAATTAGGACTTCCTCTGATAGTATGGATATAGAAGAGCCAGTGAACATTACTGGTCTTGAGACATTTTCATTGAGCTATAAGGTCTGTTCTTTCGGTTTTCCTTTTATTTTCCTCATTGTTTGGATAACATACCTACTGGACTACTACTGGAGTCTCACTTAAGGGGTATACGATTTAAAATTTTTGTTTGGTTGAGCTAATATTATGGATCGAGTGCTAGAATCCATGTGTTATATTTTTGGCTAATTATCCTCCTCGGTGGAACTCCTGCTTTAATCACTTTCCAATTTGTAGATGATGCCACTTATATATCATTTGATGGTATGTTGATGACTTATTATATATCGTATAGCTTATTGTCATTGATATTTTTCTTGTGTTTGCAGGTTCAGTGGCCATTGTCTATTGTATTATCAAGAAAAGCCCTAACAAAATACCAGCTGATTTTTCGCTTACTTTTCCACTGTAAACATGTAGAGCGCCAGCTTTGTGGGGCTTGGCAGGTGCACCAAGTATGTGCTGCTATATCTTTCATTTAGCCTAGATACATATCGTTTGCCTTTAAGGGCCTTCTAACCAAGTTTCATTATATCTTTGCAGGGAGTTCGTGCCTTTAACACTAGCAGAACTGCCATCTGTAGATCATCTCTGCTGTGCCGCAGCATGCTTAAATTTATAAATAGTCTTCTGCATTATCTAACTTTTGAGGCATGTTTTACCTTCTGTCTTACCAGTCCTTGTTTTGTTTTGTTTTCTTTCTTCTTCTTTTTTTCTTTTCTACAAAAAATGTAAAATCAAACCTGCACTTCTGTATTGGCTTGATTTTCATTACATGATGCAGTTTTGGTGCTTTAGCAGTAGTGGAAAAACATTTGGAAAAAGAATGAATCCAACACTTGATAGATAGATAACTGAACTTATATACTTTAAATCTTTATTTTGATCTCAACTTGCAATGCTGCATGCAGTTACTATTTTTATTGCTTTATCAAATAAGATAAATAAAAAAGGAAACTTGAGACTTTGGCTATTAACCGGAAAAAAGAAAGATACAATTATTCTCTAGTATATATAGTCTAACATAAGATAAACTTATCTTGGCCTCTGCTTCCTTTATGTTCGGATTTTGATTTCTCACATAAATATGAGTTATGCAGTGGTCCTTTGTTTTCAGCAACATTACTTGAAATTTATTGGTTTCAGGTTCTTGAACCCAATTGGCATGTGATGCATAATAGACTTCAAACTGCAAAGAGCATAGATGAGGTATCGCCTTCATCTTTGAGCTTGAATTAACATGGATGTTTAATTTAAGCCAAAAAATGTTACTTATGCATGTTTTATCATTATATCTTATATGTGTATACTTGTATGTGTCTTAAATGGCTACTTCTATAACAGGTCATCCAACATCATGATTTTTTCCTTGATAAATGTCTCAGAGAATGCTTACTTCTTTTGCCTGATCTGCTCAAGGTTTGTTTTGATCATATGCTTTTAATTCTTGAATGTTTGTCTAGTGTCCCATTGGGAAAATGGATGGAATTGTCATGGATGATGGATTATATTTATCCATGTATAGTTTAAATGAGGCAGGAGAATATACAACATGTTGAACTTGGAGATCTTCTTGAATTGAAGAGTGGTGAAAAAAAAAGGTGGAGAACTAAACTAAACCAGAAGGGAGTGAAAACTTCTTAACAGATACAGTTTTGAAAAAATAATTGCTGGTTAATATTCTAAAATGTGGAAGTCTTTGGTCCCCAGGGGGATAGCCTTGTTGATCGATTTCCCCTCGCACCATCCCTGGTGGAGAATCCTACAATTGTGTTTGTGTATAAAATGGGGTGGGGTTAGGGTGTGTGGATATCTAAAAGAAAAGATGTAGAAGTCTTTGAGAATCTTTTGTATCTTTCTTCTGATTCCTCCTGCATATGCATTCATAAATGTTAATTGATGTTTTAAGAGCTAATATTAAAGTTGAGGAATGATCACAGAGACCCCGTAGAAATCTGTACATTCTCAATCTATGTCCAAACCGCTTGCAGATTTCGACATGCAAAATTTGTTATCCATTTGTATAGTTTATACAATTTAGACTTGGGGCCCATTTTAAGTGTGACAAAGACAATTGAATTGAAAATCTGAAATATTCCTGTGAGATTGAATTTTAAATGTCTTCTAAAAAAGTCACATTTTGGAGAAAGAATCATGGTTGATGGAAAGATCAACTTTGAAATGCGAAAGAACCAATAGAAGATTATAGTATACAGTACTTCAGCAAAACAGGCTGGGTACTTGGTGGGTAATTAACTCTATTTTCCAAATGCAGAAGGTGGAGAAGTTGAAATCATTGTGCCTGCAGTACGCAGCAGCAACTCAGTGGTTGATATCATCTTCTATTGACCTTCCGAGGCTAGAGGATCCATCTGACAGTTTGTCAGGGTCTGAAAAGTTCAAGCAATTAAAGTTAAGAAGCCCTTCTCGGGTGAAAAAAGTAATCATCAGAGATGCAACGGTCACCGAATCTATCCTGTAAGTACGAAGAAAGCAACTGCAGAACACACAGTTACGCACTCAATCTTTTTCTCTCATTCATTTGAACTTTAAATATATTGCAGCAAATTTGAGAGGGAATTCAATGCCGAGCTTCAGAGTCTGGGACCAATCTTGAGCAGTAGTTCCCAAGCAGAACCATATTTGACTCATCTTGCACAGTTGGTTCTTGGCGTTGGTTTTGATAAGTAAGTTTGGTTAAATGCATTGTAAATACACCTGCCACACCATTCGTAGTGTGAGGTTTGCTTTGCTTTGTGGATGTTGTACCCATCCTATGATTTTTCTCTTTTATTCGGGTGCTTCTTTTCCTTTATTTATTCAATTGTGATTGTTTAAAAGAAACAGAACGATTGAGGTTAAGCTTGTAGTGAGCATTTGTTGGTTATGGTGAAACAAGGCTGACTAGGCCACTAGAAATCACCTGATTTTGAGTGAAACCATGTGACGTGGGACAGAGATTGAATTCCACTAGGTCTTACTGTCTTCACATGACATCTCTTCAAATGTAATGTGTTTGTAGCCAAACTGATCTGTGTTAAGAGAAATTAGTTACGCTCTTGTATTTTTGTTTTTCCTTCACATTTGAAAGGTTAACCAATCCTCGCCCTACTTCTATAATCATGTGAGCCGACTTATATCCCGGATTTCTTGTATCACACAATTTTTTACTCATTGAACCAATTAGAATCCGCAATTTTATTTTTAAATTTTTACTCATTGAACCAATTAGAACCCTTATTTGCCTTTGATATTAGGACATAAAACGTAGAATTTAAAATAAAATATAGGACATTAAAAAAAATTAGAATATGAATGTAAAATTTAAATTAATTAATATAAAAAGTAAAATTAAATGAAGGGTACGTTTGATGTATTGTAATAATGTATGCTCTAGATTTCTCTTTCAGTGAATTTTCTGCAAATATTTCGTCATTGCCCCTCTTAAGTATTTGACGTCCATTGGAAGAGCTGATGATTTCAAACAATGACTTCAAAATACCAATTTCACTTTGCCCCTTTTTCAATCTATTTTAAAAGTTGATGATTTCAAACAATCATCTCCAAAGACCAATTTCACTTCACCCATTTCTCAATCACTCAAAACTCAAATTATTTTAGGGGGGGAAATAACCCAATATCTCCTCGTAATTTTTGGTAAAAATTACCAAATAATTTTAAGGATTTTTTTGTTTTTGTTTGTTTATTCAAAATTTACTGTTGGTTAAAAAACTCTATACGCGTTGTTACGTAGAATTTAATAACAGCAATATCAATCTGTATGGTAATATGTTTAGAGGTTATATAATAAAATTTCCAAGTACTATGTTTCATTAAAACTTGGTTGGCTGGCTCAACCCTTATACTTTAACCCACGACTGCACGGAATTAATTCTCCTCACCTTCCTTTTTTGCCGAGATGCAGGTCAGTGAATAAAGTCATGTAAAATCATTTGTTCTAGAGGTTCTATTTGTATTGATTTTATCTTGATATTGTCTTTACTTTACTTTGGTCGTTAATTATGTTTAACATAAACCATTTTTTTTAAAAAAAATTATTATGATAAAACTAAAATAGTTTAAGTGACTAATTAAATAGTAAATACTAAATATTGGTACAAATGATATTTAACTCATCACTTTAATACTTATTTAGATAGTGTATAGTGGCATTCGCATAAATATTTTTTTAAACGTTAAACATCAAGATTTCTTGATGTTTTGAAAAACAAATTTCTTCACACAAAACAAATACATGTTATAATTTAATAAAACTATAATATAATACTAACAATTTCACTCATCTTAAATTTTTGCAACAAAAATAGCGATAAACTATTTTACAAGAATACATAGAACAAATAAATAATATTTGTTCTTTCTTCTTTCTTTTTGTTTCTTTTTCTTTTTTCTTTCTCTTTATCAATAGATCGTGTATATGTTATTCAAAAGAAATGAAACAAAGCATAATGAAATCGGGATATGTTGTCCAAACACTAGTATTTTGGTCAAAATTAAATAAATTTTCTTTCTACGATTATAAGTCTAATTAAACTCCATAGTGGGCCACTAATTCAAAAAGAAACTCATATATATATATATATATATATATATCAATACACGTATGAAATAAGAATTTTCATTTAATAAAGAAAAACGAGAATATTTGAGATCAAAATTATTCACTAAGTATTTACAATTTTTTTAAAACATTCTTAATTTTGTCAAAAACTTCTGAGGAGTGACTATCTCTACAAAAAAGTAGCTGGACCTTAGAAATTAAAGAATTTTGAGAAATTTTCTAACCATGTAAGCCCATTTGCATGTAAGCCAATATTACAAGGGTAAAGTAGAAAATTTTCAATATTTGAAAATAGTTTTATACAAATTTGTCAATCTCATTCGAGCTCATGTCCAACTTCTCTAAATTTTTCAAAGAATCTAAATCTGAAAAGTAAAAAATATTTATTGAGTTATTTAAAAACTCACAAGAAAATAAAATAAATTTTAAATCAATACTCTAATAATTAAAGAGTTCCAATTTAACTGTGTGAGAAATCAAGACTCTCACACTTTTATCTTTGAATACAAGATATACACAAATATACATACATTATATAGAAAAATAGATATATTAAATTAATCTCGGAGAAATTATGCACAAAGATTAAAGAAAATGTTTTCCTTGCGTTTAACATCAATAGTTCCTTGAAATCTACATGAAATGATGATATAATGTAATTTGTGAGATAAATCTTGAAATATATACCCCTAGAATAAATTAGACAAGGACTCTTTTAACCCTATCGTGAATCTTTTAACTCTTGACACTAACTAATTTGAAGAGATAAATTTAAATTGTGTTAATTTTTTTTAATTGAAAAGACTAATCCAAAAGATATGCTTATATTTTTGTCAAAAATATAAATATAAATATTAACACAAATAAAAACTATGTTAATATGAAATTTTGATATAATTGATATTAAATGAAAAGTGTGAGTGTTTTTAATATGGTGTGTGTGTATTTGTAAAACAACCTTAATCAAATCTAAATTAGAATAAAATAGATGATTAACTAATAATCATCATACTGCTTTAGAATATCAAATAGTTAAGTTATACAATCTATTATTATAATAATGGTTCATAATAAAAAAATAAATAAAATATTAAGAATTTTAAGCCGGTTTAAAATTATATAATTACACAATAGTAATATTTTAATGATAAATGAATTAAGAGAAGCTTAATTGAAAAAATATATATATTTTCCTAAAAAGGAAAATGAATAATATTTAATTTTATATAGGTAATATAATAAAATAATTAATTAGGTATATTTTTTAATAAATATTTAATAAAAGATTTCTTAAAGATTTCGGCCTTTTTAGATGCAATAAAAAAGTAAACTTATGAAAAGTCTCATTTAAGGCAACACATCATTAAGCAATGATTTTTTTTAACTAAAAAAATAAAAAATAAAAAAAATTATTTTTAATTAACTAAAATAATTAAATTCAACAAATTAAGGCAAAACGAACAAGACTGGCTATTTAATTAATCAATATGTGCAACAAATAATATTTCTATTAAAGAATATTATCTTGTGATTTTAGTGTGAACAGGCTTACATTCTATAATTGCATAAAACGGGCTTGTACAATATCATGCATACAAATCCGATACATATTTTTATATAATTTTAAGTTCTCTCGAAACTTACTCTAATTACTAGTGTTATGATTAAAATAAACTTACAAATAATAATAATAACAACAACAACAACAACAACAACAACAACAACACGATGGAAGCATTGGTGGCGTGGAGATACGTTCTAAACATCTAAGAGACAACACAAAAGGCCAAGCAGATTTATTTCATTCGTTAGTAGGGAGGGACAATGCAGGCTCATAATCCCCAAATAGTATTCCTATTTTACATTCCACTTGAAAGCTTCAAGCGCATTCCAAATCTTAAGTTATGATTGACGTCGACGCCATGAACTTGTATGTACAGATGATCATTTTTCCAAAAAACGCAAAGGCGTAACTCAAATCTTTTCTCATTTCACTTCCCACCTTTTCTCGCTTCCAATTTTGATTTGTCATACCGGTTGCTTAGATTTCCGAGGGGGTGACTAAACCGATAGTTTTCCCCGGCAGATGCTCTGAGTGTCTTTGCTGTTGAAATTGTAAAGCCCGTGTCTTTCCATCCAGATAGGTCAATCTGCAGATAAAATACAGATTTACCGGCTTTTTCGGCACATTGCACAAGCAGTGGCGGAATTGACATTTGCATAGGTGCAGTGGTCGCACGACCAGTGCCCAGTATCATCCAAGTTTTTACTGGACCCACTTGATCTGGATGTTGAACCCTTGGATTTCCCACTTCTTCCTCTACTACTTCCGCCTCCCAGGCACTTCGAGCTCCCTGTCCTGCTGCAGGTAGAGTTCGTATCTACGTCTGAGAGACCGTTCTCAAGAGCTCGGACCAAATTCTCAAAGTAATTCCTTGTAACACTGTTGTCATAGGTATCATATAACCAATCTATAACACCACTATAATATTCCAAGTCTATTTTTAAGCAAGAAATAAATAAATAAAAGAAAAAAAATGAGAAAATTGCTAATGTTCAATATTTGTTTTCCGCCAGCAGATATTTGGTGACCGTACAATATGCATAATAGAGGAATTGTTTCATTACAAAAGCAAATTTGCTGACACCCTCAAGAGCTGGAAAAAATATTTAAAAGAAAATGACATTTTCTATGGGTAAACTAATAGCCAGCCAATAAGCTAATTTATGCAATACCTGGCAAAAAATGAAAAAAAAAAATGGAAGAAGCTATGCTTAGACATAAATAAAGGTTGCAACACTATTAAGTTCTAACAAATTTTTTTTTGAAAATAATATTTCAAAAATAAATCAAACCCCTCCCAGACTGGGTTGAACCCCAGACCCCATTCAACTATCTGACCAGTTGAACCAAATAGCACAAACGAGTTCCAGCAAAATTTATTCATACACAAATTGAATATACTTTAATCAATACTAACCTTGTCAGTCCAGCAAGTTTTGTTCGGAATTCATTAAAATCTTTCAGTGGGCCATCTGCATTAAGATAAATTTGAAGCTCTTTCTCTGCACATTGATGAAGTCGCTCCAACCCAGACTCAGCTTCACCTGCATGTGATAATGTCTAATTAGAAGGAAAAAAAAAACAAAATGGTAGCACCCATATGGAGGATTGACATACCTTGCAGGTACTCGAAGAACTGTCTCTTAGCGTGCTCATGCTCGGGCAAATAATATCCATAGGCATATGTCCATTTTAGAACCCGTCTACATTCAACTATCTACACACATTAGAGAACAGATGTTAAATGAAATAAATATGCAGGATATACATTGTCAAATAAAGCATCAGATATTTACCTGTAGCCAGGCCTCTGTGATAAACTTAAGCTGTGACTCAGGTTGGCACTGTACATCGCTCAGCTTCTCAAGCTATAACACCACACAGTTCATTAACACTCCATAATTTAGAAAAACATATATAATTTTTCTCAATTAACTTGGATGCCATTACATGGATAGAACAACATCATTCAACAAACACAACAGATCATTCATACAAACACATTCTTGATCAGGCAAATAAGAAGTCCAGGTTACATGAATGATAAACCAGTACGTCAAACTATACCAACAAGAGAAATATACAAAAATTGTCAATATGAAGTTCCACTTACATGAACAGTCTGCATTTGCTGAAGGTCGGCCAACGCTTTTTGCCTAGACTGCAGCACAATAAAAGACAATCAGACTGATGAAACAAATGTTTAGATTCCCAAATCAAATTTTTTGGCAAGCTAGGCATGCATTAGAGTTCATATTCCCTAAAGGACCCAAACCAAAGAAATCAAATCAGCCCAAAAATAAATAATAAGAAAACCACAGATAAGTTCTTTTCATGAATCAACATAAAGAATCAGCCTCAAGGAGTTGGACTTTCAATTCATCAGTTCCAAACAATGACCGGAATCTCTAGAACCCACTTGGAACACTCGTCAATTTTACAACTTACAAGGTCCGAACTACGGTATACCAACGTACTAAATCAGCAATGATTCAAAACAAGAACAAGAAAAAAAATTAACTATTATGCTTTTAACAAGAAATTTTCACTCTTATGTTAATTACCACTCTGACCTTTTCTAATTTACTTGTTCTCTAAACCCAAGTAAATGTGGGTATGGCAATGGGCTGGGGATCATCATCCCATCTCCGATTTGGGGATGGAATCCCCATGTCCCTGCCCGTCCCAGTTTTATATTTTGTAATATAAAAATACAAATTTTTCTACCCCAAAAAAAAAATAGTTATAACACTGAGTTCATTAATATTTATCTGTGCTATTAAAATATATACAATCTCAAATATAAATTCATATTGTGAATTATTTGTGTTTAATGAATTGGTACACACAGGCTGCTAGAGAAGTGACTGTCAGAGAAATTCTCATCCCAACATCACATGGAACATTGGGCTAACATATCCACATTCGTGAAACAGACGCAGTTGGCTCTTTTTTTTTCCAGTTCACGTTAAGGCACCAAATATAGGCAAAGGAACAAAAGAGAGTGTAGTTTGAAGAATGCAATGGCAGAAGTGTGAGCAGTTGTGATTTGCAAAGAGAGGCACAGTAGCTCAGCAATGCTGCAGGCGAAGGCTAGCTTAAGAGAGTAAGTGTTGAAAGAAAATTAGGGTTTAAATGCTTAAATATTTGTTTCGTTTAAGAAATTCAGAGTAAAAAATAATAAATAAAAAAAATCCTAAATGAGGCAGGGCCGGTAAACGGATTTAACAATCACTGTCCCCGACTCAAAATGGGGATGGGTTAATCCCGGTCCCTGCTCACTTTCAGTTTCAGGAATAAAAACAGCCCCGATCTCCTCTGCAGAGATTTTTGCCAGCCATGTAGGGGTGTGTGTGTGTGTGTGTGTTCCAGTGCCCAAACATGCTAATCCCTGAATAATAAATGCCAGGAAGGAAAAGTGTCAGATTCTTGTAGCTGTACAACAAACCAAGTAGTACTACTTTCAGGCAAGTTTAGATTCCCGAACTTATACAGTTTGCATTTAGCGCTTGCAAAAATATTACAGTTATTAGTATTTGCCAAAAGCACTTTGAACTTAGATTTTATTCAAGCATTATAAAACATCATTTTCATCAAATGACAAAAGCATCTAACAGTTAGCCAAGAGGAAAAAGAAGTAGCAGATAAAAACTACTTCAAAACAATGAAATGAAAGCAATACATATAGTCATTTTAAGATAAATAAGTGATAATGAATATAAAGAGACTAGTTATTTCGTAAAATAATTATTAGAAATGCAAAGTAATCATATCAGTGCTACTATAATTCTGAGAACTTATCTTACTGATTGGTTCGTCGCCCATCGTTCGTAATAGTGAGTATATCTCTCCAAAGAGTTTTTTGCCATCTCTCTTCGCCTTTCTGACTCATCATACTGTAAGCAACACCGATATTCAAATTTACAGAGTGAGCAGACAACTTATAATGACACAAATAGCAACAGGAAAATGTGTAAAAGCTGGGAAGGGGAGAGAAAAAGAAATATTAAAGTAGTCTATCATACCACCCCCTCTTGTTTTGCCATCTCATAACGGTTACATGCATAAAAACCACCTGTCCTCTCACCATGATCTGTCCATGCACCAAGGCAAAGCCTGCAACAATTTATAGTCAAATGACTAGGACTTTACTATGGTGTAATTTTGAGCAGTACACAGGTTACAAAGCACCCATTTATAATTCTACAAGTTCATAAAAGAAAACATAATTTTACTTCCCAGGTTCTAGGGTTCATGGTGAAAAATAAAATCTGAACAAAGATCAAAGAGTACCATCTAAGACCAATATGCAAGCTTACCAGCAAAATTCGAATTTACATGGAGGTGTGCATGTCATATGCATACATCCTTGGTTTTTCTCAATCGGGCGTTTGCACCTCGGACAAGGCTTGGAATTAGCCAGTATCCTGAAAACACAGTCATAAAATAACTTAAATGTGGAATCTAATAAAAAAAAATTCTGAAAAACAATGCGCTTGCATACAAATTGCTCATATTTGGCATAGATAAAACACATATATCATATTCAAATAGCTGGAAATAAACAGCAATACAAAGGCCCATATGCATGTGCATGGAAAGAAAGAGCGGGAGAGAAACCAAACCTTGTTTTGAATAACTATCCACAAAAAGATTAGATCTAAATCAAGAATAACCACGCATAGAAACTATGATTCTTAACTTTTTTTCACATCCAAACAAAGAGAATTTACTTATTGAAATACTGTCCAGGCTTATCCAGAAGCACCAAAATTCACTTAAATACTTGTGCAACAAAACTATATTTATAGCGAATACCATCATTTGATTTCAAATATTAAATTGAAATATTTACTCGCTTTTAGGAGGAGAAGACTCAGCATTAGATTAAAATATTTTGTTTTATTTGTTAGCCATGGCTATTTTGGCAGGCTTGTGCTTGTATTAATTTCTGGGGCCCAGCCAAGGCTTCAAAATTTGGTTTGGTACTCAAGATGTGACTAGAAATTTATAATGGCATACTAAGTATTTTGAGAATGCTAATTTTATTTTATCCCTTCACGTTTTAACAATATTTACTTTACCACCAACATTTTCAAAAATACTCACCACATCTTCAAACCCTTAGTAAATTACATTAATTACAACAGTTGACCACTTTTGACCACAATAAATACAATTTTTACCCTGCACTTTACAACTTCAATGAAAAGACCAATTTATTCTTCCAGTATTAAACTTTATTTTTTAATACGAATATATAAAAAATAATTAATATTTTTTTCTTTTATCTTGTTTCACGCGGATATTGTTTTAAAACAAATTAAAAATGGACAGAAGATTGCCAGCCAAATGCTAGCCAGCAGTGGCCCAGTGCAAGGATCTAACAAGGCCACCAGTGGCTGGCAGTGGCCACGCAAGACCACCAACAGCCTAGCACAGGGCCTCACAAGGCCTCGCATCAGGTGCCTCGCCTGGAGTCCTTGAGCTAGCCACCAGTGGTAGCTCTAGGGTTTTCTCGTTTTTATTTTTAAAGTTTTAATTGAAATAAATTGGGTGGGTGTACTAAGAAAAAGAATAGGTAGCCTTAGCATTTTATATATTGAAATGACTAATATGCCCCTTAAGGGTGGATGATCATGCTCAATGATAAGTCATCTCCTGGCATGCCTATATAATGCCAAAATTTATTTGTTTATCACAATGACAAGTACCTTCTTCTATCAACTTAATAGCTAATTTTTAATAACAGTAACTCTAGTCACTAAGATCGTGATCCATACCAATTCATATTTTCTGACTCAGCACTATTCTTCAGTACCCACTTGGCTACAGTGTCACAGTCCACAGGACGGTGAGCCTCCTCTGTACACTGCAAGAGGAAATCCACATGATGTACAGTGTAAAAGAAAATATAATATAATAGGGTAGCACCGAGTGTATTCGTCCACCGTTACTGATACTAATACTTCAGCCTAAACGAATTAAAAGGTAACATAAATTGCAGGCATTTCAAGCAGACTTACATTCCAGCAAAAGCCATATGAACATTGGCAAGTAACATCATAATTTCCACTACCAACAACAAAGTCCACAGCATAATTGCAACCTGGAGCAGGACACCATTTGGTCTGCACAAAGCAACAACAAAAATGTTCAAAGATTTGAAGAGAAGATAGGGGAGAAAATAAAAGAGTCCAAAAGTTTGCCTACGGTCACATTTACATAAATGAAATATAAAAGCGTTCAACTTTTAAGAATTCCACAGTAAAAGTAAAATCTGTTTAGATTATTATCTGGTAGTTTTCACTTTCTAATTATATCAAATCTTTGTTTTTCATTGCAATTCTACCTGAACAGAATCCATGCGCAATTAACATGATAATACAAACTAGTAATCTTGTGAATTAAAAAGTAAGGAACAATGTCCTTACAATAGTTTGTTTCCTATGAATTGTCATATAAGACTGCTTATGGACCAAATTGTTATTCTCTTTTGAAATCCAGAAGAACAGAAATTCTGAGGTCCAATGCTCCTTTCTCTTTTACATTTCCACCAGTTATTCAATCAGCAAGACTCCAAATATAAGCTGATTTATCCTTCTAATCCACTAAAAGTACTTCCAAATCTGGTCAGATAAATCAATATGATTTACAGACCTCATACTACTCTAGCAAAATGATGAACATATACAACCACATTCAAAAAAATTTTAAATGTCATGCACGAGGAACATACTTCACTTATAACAAATGAAATACATTTCAAAACAAAGGAAATTGTAATGACATCGTTTTTGATCGAGTACAATAGATAGATTACTTGATCCTATTTATAGAAGCACTATTACCTTCCTGTTGTCTTCAACATAAGATCGAATGAAATAACGGAAATACTTCTCTTTATCCTCATCAGAAACCAATGAATTAACCATATCTTGGCCAACAGCAGCACCACAAGATGGATCAGGACATCGCAACATCAAACACCCAGGACCATCATTAATGGCTGTGCTGATATAACCTAGAAAGGAAAAAAGAAATGATAGCAAAATTACAAACACAATAAAATGAAATAATAGTAGAAATGCTATTATAAGGGAAATAACAGCACATGTTGTATTATGTATTGATTCATACAATAATTGATGCACAGTAATATTTTCTGATCTACTGTAACTGTAAGTTACAGAATTTGTACATATAAGAGCAAATTCGCATATCCAACAATAAATAATACATATAACTGTAAATTTACTTAATATCCAAAACTAAATACAACAAAAATTGGCACAAGTTAGCTTAAGAACCAATATGCCCTCACCCCTATCCCCCAGGGGGTGTGCAAGAACTTCAGAAAATTAAAAAAAAAATTAACAAAAACCATACATCCACCATTTGTTCCATTCTCAAATAATCAAATTCTAGACAGAGGAAAACCACACAAACTTTTCTAATGCCCTCCCACATAGATATATTTCATATTCATACAAGAGGTTTTTTGTTTTATAAGAAACAAGAGAATATTGTAAAAATTAACAAAAAGTTTACAAACAAGGGGACAAAAAGTCAACCAGACTACAAATTGCTAGCAATAAAACAGACCCCATTTCTAAAATGACCTTCCAATGGACTCCCTACTCAATTGATAAACAAAGAAAGGAGTAACCTTAAAATTAACCAAACCAAATCCCAGTGCACTGCAACAAACCTGTCCAGCATGTACCACAAAAGGGATGGCCACAAGCGGCAGTTTGCAATCTATCATAAGGATAGTTTTCAAAACATATCCCGCAAGTCATCTGTCCAAACAAGAAAAAAAAAATAAGGGAATAAAGTTATAGATCTAATACAGCACAAAGCAAGAGCGTTAAACTAGATAACCACCCTAGATTTTGGTGCAAGATACTGGAAAACTGAATTAAAATTAGGTCTTGCCTACTTACATTGTTAGCATCTGGAAATTGAACAGTTGGTTTATCTAACAAGCCAACAGCCTTGCGAACCCTTTCTTCATCAGCAAACCATTCATCATGCACTTTACTGACACTCCTGGAAATCCAAAAGTTGATATTAATTCTATAGTACATCAAGATAAATTGTTCAAATCAAAAATGGCAGTCTGACAGACAATTGAATTGCACGTAATTAACAATCATTGGAACAAAGTCGAGCATCATTAGAGAGAGAACACCATTTCAATCATTGACATATCTTACCAATTATAAAAGCGGAGCAGGACAGCAGCTGAGACTTTTGAAATGGAAAGCACAGTGGATATCTTAGTTATATCCTCCTCTTGGCGCTGACAGATATCCGCTTCACTCAAAACAGTAGAGTTTGACTAAGATATGAAAAGAGATGCATTAGTGCAAAGCATTAAATACATGTCATTAAATGCATGCTTGTTTTGGAAAGCATGAAGCAAATGAATTTAAAAAAACAAATAATTTGGTTAAATATATATGGTAAAAAGTATGTTGGTTATTTAAACAATGACCCAGTTCATATTGAGGCATTCAAGCCTATTTTAGTAAACCTACGAGCTTAAGTTAAGCTTTATCAAGTTTGTACTAAAAGAATTAGTTTTTTATCAAACAGAATCTTGCCCTCACAAAATTTACAAGAAATTGCCAATCTACCCAATCACCATATTTCCAAATCAATCTAATAAAAGTTAGTGACCAGAATTTATGAGAAACTATGAAAAATAATCTAAACTCAATTGTTGCACACTCTAATTTACTTACTTTGCGAAGCCTTTCCAACAATCCCAATCTGAATAATCAATCTAAATCATGGCAGAGAGAAAAAGAAAAAGTTGATAATGACATCAAGAACAGAAATAATTTACCTGAACCACCACAATTACACTTCATTAACCTAATACGAAACTAATCGAAATTCACATAGCCACAACAGAATTACACCACAAATTCACACTTTCACTTTGGGAAAAAACAACAAATTAACCAAACATGGGCACAAGAACATTTGTATGAGAGTAAAAACAAATAAAATACTACTAACTAAGGAACTCAATCCCAAACCAGAAAGTTAACATAAACAAAAAGTCAAATTAAATGAAATTTCTACTCTCCACATATCCATTCAAGAAATTGAACAGCATCAATGGCTCAAAGCAGGCAAAACCACATTTCAATTTCCAATAAGCAACCAAGAGGACCTAAATTTATGAGAAACTAAATCAAATAATAAAAACAACATTAGCCGAGAAAAAAATGATAAAAAATAAATAATAATAATAATAAATGAGATAAAAATATGCATCCATCCCAGTAAATTACCAACAAAAACCCACATGAAACTAAGTCGAAAAATAAACAAAATTCAGCTAACACAAAATTCATAAAAACCAAACCCAAAAAAAAGATAACAACAAAATTCAGCCAAATAACATCGTCAAAGGCTTAAAAAAAGCATAAATTTCCAACAAATATCCAACTTGAAATTAACAGACCAATAGAACAAACATACCTGATGACGATGAGAAACGAGAACATCGGAATCATCGGAGTCGTTATCGATGAACTCGTAATCGGCGATGTCAGCATCGTCGCTGTCGTAGGCATAGGTATGAGCGGCATCGTCATCGCCGCCGCTGTAAAAATCGTCGTCCTCGGCGGATTCGTGGGCGTCTTGCATATCGAATTCGTCTTCAGATTCCATTATTGAATTACTCAATCAGAGGAAAACCGAAACCCTAGAAAAAGATAAAAGAAGAATCCGAATCTCGTAATTGAATTGAATGTGAGAGAGAGAGAGAGAGAGAGAGAGAGAAGAAGGGTAGAAATGTAAATTAAGAAGAGACGACAGTTTGGTTGAAACGGAGGAAATGAAATGAAAATGAAATGGCAAGAAAGCTAGTGTCAGCCTTTTGAAGACGAGAGAGATGTTGGGAAGGAAAAATAAATAAATCAAATTTTCATATAGTTGCGTATATTCTTATATTATATCAAATTGAAATATAAAAGTCTCAATCATACCAAATAAGTCCCTAATCTATTACTATTAAAATGATCAAATTATTTCTTTTCTTTTGTTTTTGAGAGAAAAATGACATTATTTCCTTTTTACATTCTTTTTTATTTTTAATTAATTTAATATTATTATACTACTTATTAAATTATTTATACTAAATTTACTAAAACTTCGTTTAGTACCATATATCATATTTATACCATTTAATGTTAATTAAATTAATTATTATTAAAACTATTAATACAAGTTTATTTGCTACAATATCATATTGTCGATATTAATTAATGCAAATATCACATTTATGATATTATTCCTATTATCATCTTGATTATTTTACTTAATTCATCACATCATTTAGTTATAATAATTCGCAAAATAAATTATTGTTCTTTTCATAAGATTTTTCGCCAAATGCATAATACTTTTATAATTTCTAGGCATGGATGAAAATTTGACCAATTAAATTGATGAATTTAGTTCAATTTCTCATGGCATTGATTTTATTATTAATTCTATAAAATTAAAAATTAATATTTTAATTTAATATTTTATTTTAGTTGTGAAAATTAGAAATCAAACTAAAATCCGTAAAATTTTATATTTGTACTTGTGCATTAATTAATTATGAATAATCATATCATATTTTAATATTCTTATCAACAATTATACAAAATATTTTTTATTTAAAGCAAAACATTAAAAAAATGAATTAAAATCAAACTAAATTGACTAAATCATAATCAACATTAATTCGATTTAATTTTATTTTTTTATAATCAAATATTTATTTTATTTTTTATTTAAACTACAATTAAACCCATCTCACATTTTGCCCACCCCTTTAGTGCATCACTTTTATAATGTTTGGTTGACATTAATACAAGGAATAAATAAATCATGAGGAAAAATTAAATTTGAATGATTTTTCTCCTAATTTCTAATTTTAATTTGTCCCTTTCATTTTGTACACAATTTTTCTGTAATTAAAAATTAGATGTAATGAATAAAATATGGAGCTAAGTACAAAAGAAAGGAACAAATTATTTATGGATTTATAATATTTGGTCCCTAGATTTGCATGATTCTTTAAATAAAAATGTAATTTATTCATTAATATCAAATTAATCCATAACATTGAATAAAATTATAATTAACACTAAAGTTATATACTCATAGAATTTATTTATTTTATAAATTGACTATTGAGTGTAATTTATGTTAATTATTTAAAAATTTTTAAATATATTTATTTTTAAAGTTAATAATGAAAATTTAGTATTTACATTTGAACAAAATTTAGTTGAAAATTTTAACTTAACATTGATACTCTGAGTTAATAATAAATTTGAAATGTCTCTGATAAATAAATTTTATTTTATAATATATAAAATTATAAGAAGTAATTTGATCCCTTTAATAAGAGTTAGGACCTATTTATCACAAATCGATAAATTAGGTACTAATTTGTGAAAAACCAAAAATTTAAAGACCCTATTTACTCCAATAGATAGGATGGAATTTTTTAATCAACCGTAGCACATATTCCCTGCGCACTACCACTAACTCCCTGATGAATAAATTAAAAATCACTTGGCAACCAACAATTGGCTAAAAAATTCCCCATTGCAATTGTGCTTTTTCATTTAAATTATTATATCATAAAACTTTTTATTAAATTTTTCAAAAAATTACTAAATATATATGATATTGGTAATCTAAAAAGTTTTAAGTGATATTCAGTATTACTCATACCGTAAAATTATTCAATCAACAAGGTGAAAGAAATATATTTATTAACGATGAACAAAAAAATTAATAAAAAATTTCACTATTCAATTAATATAGTAAAAAAATTTATAAAATATTTTAGTAATTTTTTTTTACTCATTATTAATAAATATATTTTTTTCACTTCATTAATTAAATGGTCTCTCCATCTCAACAATACTGATATAATAAGACTATTATATCCAAAACTCTCTTATTATTGATATCATTATTAATATGATAGACCCGTCAAGTTACATGTGATCACATAGTGTCGTACAAGTATAAAGTTTTTAATCTCTATTTTTTAAAAAAAAAAAAAGTGACATGTAATGTGTAACCTGTACAGGTGGTGACCAAAATACACTAATCAGCATTTCACGTTAGTAATACTAGGCAGAGGGAGCCGAGCGACAATTAGCGATACAATCAAAACCTTTCCTAAATTTTCTCTTTACTTTCTCTTAGTTTCCTTGCAACCAAATACATGAAATTTCAAGAAGATGTTGCCAATTCTAAAAACACTCCCAGATACACTTTCAGCAGTATTGTTAGCCGCAATTGCAAATTACTTTTGGAAATTCTGAATATACATATCTTATATTCTACAGTTCATTAAAGAATTAAAACACATAGTGACTAGAAGCATACATGATCATACAGCTGCAGCTTTGATAGAGAGAAAATCCGAAATCTTGTTGGTGTAGAAATCCGGTTGTATGGGGTTGTTTGGACTTTGAAGCATTGACAACGAAGTCACACCTATTAAAGCAAGAAAGAGAATTTTCTGTTAGATAATACAGTGGAAGTAGGAAAAAAGAGGACCAGATAGAGAGTGATCAGTTACCGGAGAGAACGAGAAGAGTTTTGCAGCCACCATTTTGTCCAAACAGAATATCAGTATCCAGTCTGTCCCCGACCATGCATATCTGCGACTTGAGAATGCCGAATCTGTTGTTCATCAAATCCATGACACAATTATCAGTGATTCAGTAGCGAAAGAATCTAGAGAACATAGGGCAATGAGCAAGAGTTTCAGTATTTTCTAGCATGTCAGAGATTGCAGAGCAACTGTGAATCACAACTTGAATCATTCATTGAAATTATTGGAATCCAAAAAGCAAGTCAAGATATTAGCAATGTGTACAAGTCAAAACTACTAGAGTTATTGCTAACAACAAGCGCATGTTCGTTTGCACGCGCAGGTGTGTTTTAAAATTTAGAATGCTTACTTGTTTGCTAAGTAATCCATCATAAAAGTTGAGGGCTTTCCCACGACTAGTGGCTCACGTTGAGTAGAGCCAGCAAGGGCACCGACCATAGATCCACCACCTAACATCGAAACACACATGACAAATGCATCTAAAGGAGAAGATGCAGGAAATCACTATGTACTACAACAACCAATGGAATCAAATTGAGTTCTTATTATTACTACAATGAGAATGAGAAGGATAATTTACTGTATAAATTTTCGGGAATACCTAATGAAGGGGTTGCATCAAACCTATGTGATCTATGAACTCACAATCCCAAGTATTAATTCTGTTTAAGTTATCAGTGTACAGCTTTAGTAATGACAAAATTAGTTCAAGATCATATGTATTAGAAATGTATTTTTAAGGATCAATGTTGGTGAACTATCTCCACATGAAGTTCGCTTAAATTATTGTGTAACAAAATGCAGTAAGGGCAGAAGAGAGGAGAACCTGCCCACTCCTGAGCATCTGTGAGGTGAGTTACAGCATCGCGATTTGTTGCGACGAAAAGACATCCCGGGTTTTCACGAATGCAGAGTGTTCCATACCTTTTATCACAGAAATGAAGACAATTTATCCTAAAATCATGGAAGATTAGATATCTTTTATGCAACTAGGATAAATTCAGGCCTTTAATGTCAATTGGTACTTTGTACAGGTTAAGTTAGCATGCCATATCAGTTCCTATAGCAGTAAGAATTTGAAAAAGCGACTGTTCTGTGCTTATGGATCCTTGCTGGCCCTTAATTTTATGCCCTACCCTAACCCTTAAGAAAAAGAAAAAAAATTATAATTCCATATCGCAGCCTGTTCATTTGACTGATAACAATCATATTTCATGCTTCATTTAAGAATGCAGTCATACAAATAGTAGCAATTTACACTGTTGAAACTGTTAGAGCCCATGAAAACAGAACTTTTGTACTCAATATTCTAAGACAAGGGAATAAGATAAGACTTTGTATTTGAACAAACAATGCTAATCCTGGCTACAAGAATCCTTTCCAGCCATCCCATTCTATTTTGACAGACATCCAGATGTTCTGTATAACAATGAAAATTAGATCTAGAAACCGAGTTAGTGGTATCAAAATTTACCTTTAATTCAGTTCTCAAACTACTAAATAGAAAGAGACAAAAACCAGGAGTCCTATGTAACATGTACTTTGCAGACATTTATTAAAAAGCAGAAGGTTAAGTAGAACTAAAATGCTCCAAGCCCGAAGTTTAAAAATATAAGATATATATACGACACATACTAACGAAGCTCAAAGAAAATAAGCTATAGATGCTGTATCACATTGTGCTTTGATAAAACATGGCTGTAAGCAACAAGTAAAAACTGGAGAACTTACTGAACTTTGTAATAATTGAAATAACGATCGAATCCAACCACAACAGCCCCCACCTAATCAACAAATAAGAAACTTCTCTATCATTATCAAAGTTTTGGAAAAAAAAGATGCTGCTTTTCAATGTTCCAGATCAAGTTACAAAATAAATGAAAACAAAAAGCATTTAGAAAAGACTATTTTTCACAATATTCCCATTTATGGTGAGAAGCGAGAAAGAAAAGAAGTTTACATCCTTATCGTGCTCCATTAGGAAACCAGGCTTTAGCTCTATCTTTTTCCCACCATCCTCCTGTAACACAATGAATATACAACAAATAACCTAAACTGTATGCGCCAAACTTCATCATACAGTCAATTGCCAATAATTAGAAAGGGATGGGTCAAATTTGCATAAAATTTTTATGTTTTCCACACCTCTTTTATTGACTCACCTGTGAGACTAAATTAACCATCAACAAATACGGCAAACAAACCAGTATTTTAATATTTTGAAACATACGCAAAGTGAAATTCAATACATACAGGTCCACCAAGATACTGATATCCGGCTAGCTCAAGCTCCTTCAAGATGCCGTCCTCTCCGATCACATAAACCTAAATCACAGTCAGCTACCAGTCATCACAACATTACACAACTAGACAAGGAAATTATATTCAAACTGTTTACAACACTCTGAGAACGAACCATTCTCTATGTTAAGTTAAAATTATAACAAATAGAGATCTGAGCCTAATTTTGCTGCTAAAACTGCAGTTTCAGTTTTCTTCATCAGAGAAACTACAAAAGTTTCGACACTAATTACCTTTTTATCTTTTGGAAAATCAATTGACTTCAAATAAGCAGCAGCTGCAAAAGATGAAGCAAATATTTCCTCCTGAAACAACTCACTTTAGTTAGGAATGCGACTGATATAACTTTGGTAAACACGGAGAGAAAGAGTAAATACTAACCTCACTGACATTTAGCCCAAGAGTCTCAAACTTTTTACCATATTGTTTCCTAGACTTAGTTGAGTTGTTGGTAACAAAAACTAATCTCTTGCCCTGAAGAAACAAAGATTAATATCATCTGATAACCACAAAACTTTCATGTCACCTAAAATTTTGTTTCAAGATTACAAATTGTCAAGTATCCAAGAAATGTTGCTGCCAGTTGAAAAGATATCCATACATATTGATTTAAGTATTGACTAAAATATACAAACCTTGGACCGGAGCATATCAAGGGTTTCCGGAACTCCATCTATTAACTTGTCACCTTTCCAGATAACTCCTGCACGTTTGTCATTAATAAGTTTAAATCATAAGTAAGAATATTAATACACAACCACGCATACCCTCTTTCTGAAACAAAAACAAATAAATAAGTAAAAAAAATAAATAGCCATAAACTAAATCATTGAACATAAAACGTTCTGTATAACTAGCTATTGATAGACATTAAAAAAGCTCCATTGTACCAAAAATGAATACAATAAATCAAAGATCATTTGACCACCTCAAAAATTAAAACCCTGCAGTATATTCTTGAGAGTATCTTCACTTCAATATTAAAGTAAGTTAATAAACAAAAAAAATAAGCAATGAACTGTCACCATCAAAATCAAAACTCACATACCAAAACCCATTCAATTTCATGATCCACCACCTCACCAAAAGTCTTACCACCATATTCTATCAAAATCACACAACCCATTACATGAAAACCACTGAAATCCCAAAGACCGAGTACCATAAATCATAAATAGCCAATGGTATCCAACCCGACACATGCTTCAGACATATAATCACTTGAATACGAAATTAATCAACAAATAAATAAATCACATAAGCAATGAAATTTCACCGTCACCCACAAAAAAAAAAAAGGAAGAAGAAGAAGAAGAAGGCCTCAACAGAGTATATGAAAGTCTCACAACTGCAAAATCCAAAATCACACAAACCCATTTACATTAAAACCTCTAAAATCTCACCAAAGCAGAAACAAATAATAATAACAAAAATAATAAAATACTATCATTCAAACACATACTATCAAGATTTTGGACTTTTCACTACAAAAACCACAAACCCACCATAAAATCTAAAACGTCAAATCAATCAAACACATAACATTCAACGCAATCACTTAAATTTTCGAATCAAAAAACAACCACAATACACACAAGCAATGAAATCCCACCGTCGCAATCAAAAATGAAAGTCTCAACAGAATCTATAAGCTCATCAGCATTCTTCAATGGCTGCGCCGAAGCTCTGGTCACAAAACCATCCATTCTTAAACTCCTTCTTGCAGACTTCAAACTGTCAGCACTAAAACTGCTTTTCCATCTGAAAACCAAAGAATCAGAAGAAACGGGAGAAACCCTTTTGAGGCCGAAGAATTTGGAGGTTTTAGTACAGAGAGCTGTAGTGGAAACAGCAGAAGCAACTGCTTTGCTCAGCATCTCTGAATATCTCTCTCTTTCTGTTTTTGCTGTTGCGTTTTTATTTGATTTTATTTATTTATTAATTTTTTTTATTTGGGGCTGTGGTTAGTTCGAAGTCGGTTAGGCTTTGGAAGTTGGGCTGCTGACGTGGCGGTTTGAGTGGACGCTTCATGTTTTGTCATCCTCTTTATGGTTTTTTTTTTTAAAAAAAAAATCTGTAATATAATATAGACTTTATTATATTGTAAATTATTAATTACAAGTAATAATAATGTCTTTAAATTATATATTTAAATAAATTATTATTTATTATGTCATCAATATTAATTTAGTATTACACCTTATGACTTACAATTGATTTGCGGTTCTTTAGATATTTCATTTAAAAGATTAAAAGTAATTTATATCATAATTTTAAATATTTTTGTTTTATTAAACGATAAGAACATTTACATAAACATAAAAACGAGTTATTAAAAAAATAAATACTAAAATTTTAATTATTAAAAAGAAAAAAATATATGTTATTCATGTTTATATTTTCAAGTCTTTTCAAATTTTACAACAATATAATTATATTTTAGATAAAAAAATGAACACTAATTAATGATAATGCTAGTTAAAATACAAATTGAGATTACATTATTATATTATTGTTATATAAATATATATATATATATATTACTCTCGTGAAAATTTTTGTTATTTCATAAAAAATTTAGAGTATATTAATAATAACGTTTAATTAAATGTTAAATTATCCCAACATCTAAAGATGGTATTTGTTTCAATGAACGAAATAAGAAAACAAAATAACAAAAAAAAAAAAATGAAAGAGAATTGGAATAGAATGACTTCTTTTTGGTTGATAAATAGAATGATTACAGGAATATAATCAATTTGGTTTTGTGAAGACATAAATACCAGATTATTAAAGTATTTTATGTATAAATTTAATTTGACCTAAAAATTGAATAGTTAATATTATTTTTTAAAATATTTAAACTTTTAGTATATAAATATGTAATTTAATTAAAATATAACCTATGTATCAAACTTATTTTATATTTGAAACTAAATTTTGTTTTGATATAAAATCAAAATAATAAAATGCATCTCTTATTTTCTTTTTAAGTTTTTAAAAATGTTACTTCAATTGAAAAAATAAAAAATATTATTTCGGTGTTGAGAGTATGTACAGTCAAAATAAATGTTATTTTACAATTTTAATACCTAACCTTTTAAGTATTATTGCTAATTAATAACTACGGTTTAATTATTTTACCTAAAATACTTGTTTATTAAATACAACAATTCATCGTATTTATATATAAATATAAATATGGCTTTAGACAACTATGTTATTCCGGCTTGTTTACAGAACTTAGACTTGCACTCATTTCATTAGGACTAGGCTAATTAGAAATAAGGTAATTTAACAAAATAAAATGGAACAACTACTACCTTTGAAAGAAAAGAAAAAAATGTGTAACAAGAAATTAAATTAAAATTGTGCACCGATTTTGAGTCGGATTGGAATCACAACAAATCAAACTAAAAAAATTAATTATAAACTGGAATCGATTTTTTTGAGCAAGTTTTAATTTTAAAAATTACGAAATTGAAATCGAATCGAGAAATCGATGAATCAATTTAATTTTAAAAATTAATAATTATTTATTTAATTTATATTATTTTGTGAAGATAAAATAAGGACAAATCTATATTCATTAAATTATTTAATTAATAAAATAATAAAGATTTAGAATTTTTTTTATTAAAATTATAAAAAATTAATTTTAAATAAATATTTCAAATTCAAAAATAACACATAATATTTAAATTTATTATTTAATTTATACAAACGAAATTCTTATATAAAATATATTTATATTTGATTCAACAAATAATTTATTTTTAATGCCATGAACATTTTTTAATCGTTGAACTAGATAAAAAAAATTAACTATTATATTCAAAATATTTTATTTAACTTAATTTATCTTACTATTTATGTAATAATTTAATAAAATTATGATGTGTATATATATTTATTTTAAAATTATCAAATAAATTAATAATTATAATAAATAAATATGTGCACGGTATAATATTATTACATATATAATTTTATTATCGTAAAAAAATTTAAATTTTTTGTTGTGATATATAATACTAATTTGAGTAATAATACAAAATTTAAAAATAATTTATCATATACTAAGTTTTTTGATAAATTATTTTTATTTTCTTTCGTTTACTCAAAATTTTATTTATGTATTTTATTACTTTTATACTTTAAAACTATTAATTTAAATTTTTTTAAAATTAAAAATTATAAAATTTAAATAATTAATAAATAAAAAATATTATTTTAAAATTAAAATTAAATCAAAATTAAATAGGATGAATAAAATACTCTGTTAAATAAAAATTTGCTCTGATTCTACGGAAAATCGAAATCAAATCCGTTTTTGCAACCCAATCCCAAATTAAACCACAGCCACTGCTTTTAGTCAACATAGATAGTCCTTCCATCGTTAAACAACAATATATATACTCCTCCACTACCGCCTCCGTTTCCTCTTCCACAACGCATCCTCTACGATCACCGCCGTATCCTCTTCCTCCTCCATCGCCAATTCAGCAAAATCAACTACTCTACACCATGATTCCTACTCAACATAGACTTCTCTACACCGTGATTCAAACACAATCACGGTCTGATGTACAGCAGACTGTACCAAGTTACCAAACTTCCATAAGAAGTCATCAATGAAATAAATTGCAAACAAGCAAACCAAAATAGGCACCAAAGAAGCTCCGGCCTCCACAAAACAACCGTTCACAATGCTTCGAGACCACGTCGGATTAGATGCATAACCGAATTATCCACCACTACCGTCCCTTGCTCCCGAAAATCTACAGGAATCAAATTGTGGCGGATGCCTGAGCAGTACCTGTACTGAAGAATGAGCCCCGTTTGCTGGAACGCAAACGCAAACGCAAACCTTAAGGGAGAGTTTCCTTTTAACTTCGGGAACACGATTTCCGGAAATATTCCAAATCCAACGCAGCCAAATGGATCGCGCTAATGCAGCATGCCCGAGGAGCATGAACGTAAGCGATTGCAGATGGTATAATAGAAATAACGTGGAAATACCAGAAATGTGAACAGGAATGGTGTCATGAACGAAGGTAAGCTCAGTGATGCAATGCTCCAGGAAATCCATGTGATTGAGTAGAAAATGTAGGCAGATCTTCTCCAATCTCAAAGCTCTTGAATGATTCGAGAATCGTGTTCAATATTGTTATGACAAGACTCTTCAAGTTGATGCATGTTTCAGAAACTTTTGGCATCATCTTCTGCAACATTTGTTTGGAGAAAAAGGAGTGGAATTTGGAAAAGAATTAAGTAAATAATAATAATAATAAAGTATGAGTGTCGTTACCTCGTAGAACAGTTGGTCAAACCAAAAGAATTACGTATCTGTAATTGCAGAACAAAACACGGCCAAACCAATGTCGATGGTGATGGACTCACCTTCTATTTGGAAAGCGAGTCCACCTGGCTGGCCTGGCTTATCAACGGAGGTGGCTGTGGTCTGGGAAGAAGAGAAAGAATGCTAATAGCGCCATTTTGGGGTTTTCATTTAGGATTGATTTATGTTTAGTGTCTTGTGAAAAAAGATTATTTTGTGAAGAAACGTAACTTACTTTTTATTAATTCATTATTAAACCACAAAGACTATTATACCCTCTCCAAGGTAAAGAAGAACGACTCTTTTGTTCTCTCTATTCTTTGCCCGTTGCAATAATTAGGGGGTATTTGGTCATTTTAGTAGGTCCGGAGTTTGTTTGATATGACGAAACAAATCCTGTCTTTAATTGAGTGTGAGATTATAAAAATACGGGGACCAAAGTATTATATTACACCAGTGACAAATTCGGAATTTCAACAGAATTGCTTTGGAATACAAATTAATAACAGTAAAAAAAAAAGAAAAAAAGAGGACAACTTCAATCCGACTCGGCACTTTTTCTTCCCTCAAAATCCCTAAACTTTCAATCTTGATCGCCGACTCATTGACTCGGTGGCAGAAGACTCGGACATGGAGGATACATCGGAAACGCCGGCGGAGCCCATGGCCGTAGACGTGAAGGATGAGGAGGCGGCCCCGTCGACCGCGGAGTTCCTGACTCGTTATGAAGTCTTGAAACGACGATCTCAACGAGCGAAACGACTTTCGAAACTCTACAAGTCGCATTACTGGGCGTTAATGGAAGAATTGAGGGCCAAGTACAAAGAGTACTACTGGGTGTACGGTAAGAGCCCGTACAGAGAAGACGGTAACAGAATTAATGGTAACTTTAGTGATTTTAATAATAATGGAAATACTGAGGAAAAGAAAGATTTTGAAGATGGTGGTAATTGTACGAAACGGAGGGAGGGAAATGGAGAGGATGCTGGTTTTGTGAAGAAGTGTGGAGTGGCAGGGTGTAAAGCGAAGGCGATGGCGTTGACGAGGTTTTGTCATCCGCATATTTTGTCTGATCCCAAACAGAAGCTTTACAAAGGTTGCTCCTATGTCATTAAAAGGTTTGTAATTTGAATTTGAGTTTTCGGTTGTTGATTTTAATATGTTTAGTTCTTGATATGCTGTATTTGCCGTTGTTGATAATTATGATACTGATTTTGCTTTGTGTTTTTTTTTTTTAAATGTGAAATTGTTGTAGTTTTGGGCAATTTGGCGTTTGAATTTGTATTGATAGAATCAGAGGACTGAATCCTTGCAATGGAAGTTGGTCTTGGGTCTTCTATGATGTGGTGAAAGTATGGGCGGGGTTTACTTTTGTTGAAGGATTTTGAGGGCGGGTTCTTATGAATTTTAAGGAGTGTGATTTTTGTTACTTTCATTTGGTGGGTTCTGAATCTTAAAACCATCTGGGTTTTTCTGTTTATTTTCCAAAATTTAATAGAGGCCAATGAAATGTACCTGCATTTGGAAATCTGTGCTTTTTACATACTTTGTTGTGGATGGATACTTGGTATTCATTCGTATTTTTGATAATCTGCTGTTGAGAAATAATGAGTTAAGAGGATTCTATATATTTTTGAATTTTAGTAATTTCAACCTCAAATTTAATGTACGCATGTGCTAGTTCTAATTGCTTCTATGGTTATGTATTTGGCAGCAATGAAAGAAATGAACTTTATATATGAATGTTGTGTATGTGTTCGCTACATTAAGTCTCATGATAAAATTAGCATGAGATTTGAGATCTTATGTTAGTACTCTGTTTCACTGGTAGGAATGTCATAGTGGTTGAGAGTATCTTATGCTTCCCCTTTTTTCTTCTACAAACTTCTGTTTTTATTTTTGAAAGGAATGGATAGCTTGTGTGATTGTGGAAGCAAGCTGTTGAAAATTTTTGGGTTTATACTATTAATTTAGAAATGGGGAGAGTGATGTGGTATGGTACATTTGCGTATTTGAGCGAGATACTGTTTTCTTCTATGACAGACAAGTTAATAGATAAAGAATGTTTGATTATGTATATTTCTCAAATTTCTGCCATATGATTGCTCTGAATTTAGCTGTGAATTTGTTGGGAGGGCAGTTAAATGTGGAGCGCCAGGACTTCGATTGGAATCTCTGCAAAGACTTTCTTGTTTTATACTCTTTTAAGTTATGACTTTTATTTTGATGTACTAGCTTAGAATTAGATTTTTTTAAATCACACTATGTAAATCAGATATTTAGTCTCCATATTTACAATGATCATGCAGCCTGTAGGACTAGATCAAAATTTCTACAATTCTTTATTATAGACTGAGTGGAATCTCCTTATCTGCTACATATGGCACTCAAAAAAGAGATTTTGGAGCCGTAAATAAACAGAGTCAGATTTACATTAGACAGCATATTCTGCTTCTGTATTATGCCCATATGAATTTCTTTGGTTATACCATGTATTTGTGTTGCACTGGCGTTTATGTCCACAATGACCTCTTGTGGTAGAAAACTCCAAACAGGTTCTAAATAATATTTTCCTCTCCATAATATTTTTCCTAATAATATGTTTGTTTATATGCAGTGGGCAGACAGGGCCTATTCTCTGTGGGAAGCCAATTCTGAGGCCTACTGTTCCTTCTCTGTGCCCCATTCATTTTCAAAAGGCTGAAAAGCATGTTGCACGAGCCCTGAAAAAGGCAGGTCTAAATGTCACTTCACCAAGCAAGGTTGCTCCCAAGTTACATGTCATAGTTGCTGAATACGTGCGCCAAATTCAAACTAAAAGAAGAGCTGCACAAAAGGTGGCTATTGCTAAAGTTGAGATCAAGGAAGAGAAAACTAGTTGATCCTTGATTATTTTGTGATGAAAATGGTTGAGGTAAATTTTTGTGCAGATTTTTATCTCTATGGGTAATAGCTATTAATGGAGTGGATTAAGATTTCAAATCTGGGTTCTAACAGTAGTTCTGATTCCTTGGAACAGAATCTTTGGTGGGACATTGGACTTGTGCCTTGCAAGACAATTCTCTGTGCATATTAAAGGTAATTTCTTGAAATCTTTTCTTGTATGATTCTTTTATTAGAATGTAATGTTGTTTTCCACCATCTTTGAAGTGGTTTGATATTTTCTGTTCATGCAAGGAATTTCTTATATCTTACGTTTCTCAATCAATAATAAAAGCTTATGCCAAGTCAGGTTTATTGATTTGATGTGCACTAGAGGATTGAAGTCGTGATCCTAGCAAAGGCTTTGAATATTTTTTGTTTATATTAACTTTTTAAATTTGTTTTATCACCTGAATATCATTTGAGGTATGAGCTTTTGATGGTTACTTGTTATAAATGTGAGTTAACCAAGGGTTTTACTTCTGCTGCTAACATATATCATTACATTTGGGTTTTGCTTGGTGTCAAATTTCTTGTTTTAGTCATTGTAAGAACTTCTTTATAAACTTTACTTCAATATTTAGGAGCTAGTACGCTTCTATTCATTGTTAAAACAGACTACTAGTAATATATTTAAGTTAACCTTTATAATAGTTATGAAATACGGCAAGATTATGTTACAAAGCAAAATCCCGAAGTGGAGGAAATTTTGTAACTTAACGAAATAAAAATGTTATGTATTGAGTCTGGGTTTACCACTAAATGATTTTTGGATGTGAATTATTTATCTTGCGCTTACCAATGCTCTCTTGAAGAGGTTTTATATTACATGTACAGAAAGGAAGACAAATAAATAAGAAAAAGTATTTAGGTGTCTTTAGTTGTGGATTCTCTCAGACGAGTATGTATTCTAATCAGGTTTTCATGAAGTAGTTTACGCTAGCTGTTACGCAAAAGTCTGTTGCATTTTTTATGGCTGAAGTTACAAGTTGTCCCGAGATTAGCTAATGGATTGTTACGAATGTATGAATTGTAGAAGTTGTCATGCTAGTACTGAGAATTGTCCAGTTGTTGGTGGCTAGAATTGATGGTAATATGACATTGATAATCTAGTCTTGCTAACTGTATTAATGTTGCTGCAATACCCATTTATCACATGTTGGGGAGGCAAGATTATTCACGGGACGAGACTATTTTATGGGACTATTATGTTAATCCCATTAGTCTCATGTTTGGATAACTTGGATGGGACAAGACAGTTGTAGAATCCTCCAATTAGTCTTGTATGAATAGAAGGCTGAGGGCAATTTGTTGCCATGGGATAAAATAGTCCAATCCCATGTTTGTTAATGGGTTGGGGGTGTTTGATAATGTCTAAGATTAAAGCCCCTGTGGGATTTGTTCATCCTATATTAATGAGACTATCTCGACATAAGATTGTAACATATATTTATTATAATAACAATTGTTTGTAACATATTTATTATAATAACAATTGTTTGTAACATATGTTTATTATAATAACAATTGTTTATATCACATTATTAACTTTGAATTAAAATGTGGACATTCTCAGTTTCAGTTTTATTGTTTATTTAGCTAATATATAGGCAAATAATAAAATGTTTAATCAATAAAACAAAAAATCATTACTTTATTAATATCCGTTGATATATAATAATTAAATATAAACTAATATTCAATTAGCTATCAGTTAAATAATTTTAATTAGTTAATCACATAAATAGTCAGTTCGTTGTGTAATACTATATGATGATAAATTCATATATCTTAAATAAAATACTTCTAAAATATTTTAATTAACTTCAGTACATTCAAGTATTTGACCTTTTTCTAAATTGGATTTGGGTTGTTAGTTAATAGAATCATTCATGGCAGATAATCCTATTCAACTTGAACTACATCAAACATAAACCAGTACAATAATTAGTCTTGGCCAGATTCTCATATACAATAACAAGATAGTCAATATATATTTCACATCATTATTTTGAATATTTAGTTATAAAATGAAGCCATTGCAACGTTCGTGGGTTAAAAGAGGTGCTCTGAGATTTAATAGCCTTTGCGTCCTTGGACATTGCCAAACAAGAGGTTGAGGTATTTTATCCCATTATTCCAATTACATAAGTTATTCCATGAACCAAAAAAGCCTAAGTGCCCCATACGGCCTAATTTACTGCACAAATCTTATTTTTGTTTTCTCTGTAATAGTTTCAAATGTTCTTTGTTTGATGAGTCATGAAAATAAGATGATGCTTAGAGTATCACAAAAAATTGGTAGAGAGCCCATTTAATTAGTTATGTCACTTGTCAAGCACGGATATGACTCATTTATTTGATGCATTTTAATTGTGTCAACTTGTTTAATATTTTTGGTACAATTTGACACTTTTAATGCGAATTCTTGCCATTTAACATGTTTAAACAAATTTATTCTATTTTAATTTCTATGAAATAAATATAACAACAACTACAAAATGCAAAATTTTATTAAACTAAGTGCACTATGCAAATAGTACACTTAGGGTCATAAACAGATTTGTGTGATAAACAGGTTGACATGAATGCAAATAATTATTCATGTCATTATGCACAAATAGGACATGATTAAACTATTAGTACAGTTTGCCATTTCATGTCAAACCAAATCTGTTAATTTCATGTTGTGATCTAAATTGTTATCCCTAATGAGGTTGGGAAACCTGATGCGACCCCTGCAATAATGAACAGAAGCTGTAGGATGAGAACTTGCCCAAGCAGTTTCCATGGTTGAGCCAATAAGGAAGCTTCATAATTTTGTGCAAAATTACTTCTATTAACTTGTTTTTATGTATTAATGCATAATATACGTGTTTGTTTGCTTTGGTTGGAAGCAAGCCCTCATCGTTTTCATCCGAAGCATATGTTATTCTCTATATGCATGATGGATGACAAATTCAAATATCTTCTGAATTAGTCTCCCATTTATGGAATCTTCTCAGTTCGATGTAGCTAAAGGTGAAGGCCTTGGACTAAACGCCAATCTTCTCACTTTAAAGTCTCATCATTTGGGTTTATTATTGTTGAATCCGTGTCTTTCGTTTGCCAACTTCATGATATAAAACCTTAATAATGAAATGAAGTGGATTCCATAACTCATTAATCAAATATGAAAATGAAGTAAACTCAAATGTCATTAGATGAATCTCCATGGAACAGTTAGTCCCATGATTATTAGACTATTTTTGGGGTGACTAAGTCCTACGAATATGACACTTAGTCTAATGCAAGTTACTTGAACATAGAACTATGTAGGGCCTGGACATTTCCAATGATAGTTCAATCTGAAGAATTGTCTTGGTCCCAGAGATGCCCTTAGGGTTTGACCTATACTGACGCTAACGTAACGCGTAAAGTCCAATGGTTTTGGAGCTTGCATATACATTGTTGCTCTTGCTACATGTCATGCAATTGGCGGATGTGCTTCCATCATTTAATGAGCTATTGAAAAAAGTAGCTTTGATTCATTTACTGATTGACACTTTTAGTGCAGTTATATTTTAAAAAATGCATGAAATTTGTTAGCTTAATTTATTATCTCAGGGTTTCAGAAACACTATTTTGGTGATGAATTTTTGAAAATTTTCGGGTCAAACGTGTCTATCTTTGAAGCATCTTCTTTTTGTAACAATTAAATTAGAAAGTCGATAACTTGTATACGTTTGTGCTAGTGTATGTGCACATACACTTGAATTGACATTCTTCTTTAATTAGTAATTTTACAAGTCATTTCTTCGCTTAAGAATTCTTTTTCCAAATTCTAGGGCATCCAACATATATCATGCATATTTTCACATCATAGATTCTGGCATGGATTTGGAGACATTTGTTGTGGAGGAATAATGTCAATGTACAGGCAGAAATGGAATTGAGAACTCAGTTTGTTATGTGTCACTGGAATTGGTGAAGCATTGTTGGAGGAGAATATTAAAACAATTTTTTACTGACATGTTGACAAGCTGTTGTTAGGAAAGTAATGTACATATACATATGCATATGCATATACATATATTCCAGATCTATTGTTTTTATCAAAAGATCTTACACTTTGAGAACAATAAATTTGTTACGAATGATAAAATAAGGCTTTATTCTTGTGAAGGCTGGTTGATTCAATTGAAAATCTTTTGGGGGGTACAAAGGTCCAGTGGTTGTTTTTAGCATGTTGTTTGTTGTTTTTTTGTGTGAAATAAAGTTGCATTATGAGAAATGACCCATTTTCAGCAGCCATCATTTATTTTATGTCAACAATTTTTTTTATTTATTTTTCAGATTATAGAAATCTTGTATGATCTACTCAATGATTAGCTCAGTTCTGGTTTTAAACTGATAATCTTTTGGGTTTGTAGCGGTTTTTTTTTTTTTTTTTGTGTGAAATAAAGTTGTGATCAAAGAATATGATCCATTTTTGGAGCCGTAGTACATATATTTTATTTTGCAAATTTTATTTGTTATATTGTGGAAATCATGCATGTGCTACTCAATGGATAGGTTAAATTCTGGTTTTCAATGATCGTTGCATTCTGAACCTATTATTGACGTTGCATAATTCACCAACTTTTGATTACAATAAATTTTAGCAATATTGTCTTTGGTATCATTGTACCAGCTATTATATTCAATCTACTTTGATGGCTTGGAAGAGAAGTTAATCAATTTTCTGTTAGAATTTTGCTTTCAGAAAGTAGTGTTTCCAACTCATCATAATAGTGTCATTGATATGCATCTCTCTCTCTCTGTATAGTCCGAGGCAGTTATTTCTTCTTCTGGGCTTAGAAGTTATTCTAGAAAACATTTAGATTGGACTTGGTTTGGTTTGTTGCCAGAAAGAAGATGCATGTAACTTTTTCTCATCACCATTTTTCTTTTGGGTAATTATCAAACTTGTTCATGAATTTATTGTTTGTTTCAAATTCGTGCTTATTATAGTATTATTCAACTCTTTTAGCTAGAAATAAACGATTAAGAATTGTTCTGTTAGTAAACCAAAGAAATAAGTAGAATATTTGAAGTATATTTTATTTCAATTATAAACTATAGAATGTATTTGTTCATTTTGACACGATGGTACAAGTTAATTTTGAAACATTGCTGACTTTCTACTTAATTTGGAAATAACAATGACTAAAATATATTTTATAAATATCTATTTTTAGTTCTTAGTTATTTTTTTTTGTCTTTCACTAAAAATTTAGGTTTTGTTTGGGGAAGAATTATAGTTGTGGGATAGAATTACTATCAAATATTAATTAAAAGAATGAGCAGTTATCAATAAAAGTAATTTTGTCCCATAATAGATATTAACTAATAGTTAGATTAGATAGGGGTGTGCAAAACCCAAGAAAAGTAATTTTGTCCCACAATATATGTTAATTAAGAGTTAGAGAGGGATGTGCAAAATTAGGTTCGATTATGATTTCACGTGAAATTAAAGTCTACCTTGTATAATAGGTATTTTATTTTTTTGTTTCAGTTCTAAAATAAGTTGTCTTGTTTAGTAATTATTTAAATTTTATAATTTTCAACTTTAAAATTTTTCTAAAAAATTTAAATTAATGGTATTAAATTATAAAAGTAATAAAATGAATAAATAAAAAATTAAGTGAATAAAAGAGAATAAAAATAATTTATGAAAATGAATTGGTATATGACAAATTATTTAAAAAATTATATTATTACTTGAATTAGTATTACATATTATGAAAAAAATTTAAAATTTTTTATGATAATAAAATTATATATCTAATAACATTATATTGTATACATATTTATTTATTATAATTATTAATTAATTTGATAATTTTAAAATAAATATATATGTACAACGATTGTTTTAAATTATTATATAAATAATATGATAAATCAAGTTAAATAAAACATCATAAATAAAGTAGTTTAATGGATAAAGAATGTTAACAATATAGATAAATAAATTATTTTGTTAAATTAAATATAAATATATTTAATGTGAGAGTTATGTTTGAATAATATGATAAATCAAGTTAAATAAAACATCATAAGTAAAGTACTTCAATGGGTAAAGAATGTTTACAATATAGATAAATAAATTATTTTTTTATATTAAATATAAATATATTTAATGTAAGGGTTATGTTTGTACAAATTTAATAATAAATTTTAGCATCATGTGTTATTTTTAAATTTGAAGTATTTATTTAAAATTAATAAAATTAATTTTTTATAATTTTAACAAAAAATTTTAAATGTTATTATTTTAGTAATTGAATAATTTATTAAATATAAATTTGTATTTATTTTATTTTCAAAAAATAAAATAAATTAAAATTAAATTGGTTTTTCAGTTTGTTTCTGATTTTACAATTTTTGAAATTGGAACTTACATGAAAAAAATTGATTTTGGTTTAGAACTGATTTTTTCAGCTCGGTTTGTAACAGCTTTGGTGTACAGTCTTAAAATTAGGGTATGTATATGTATTTTTATGTTCATTTTTTAAGGTATTTAAAAAAAAATATTTATGTGTGAAGTATTATTTATTATATATTTTAAAATTTTTTAATATATTTTAAATTTTTTTTATATATTTAATATTATTTATCATTTGTTTTATATGTTTTAATAATTTTTTTTTATTTAAAACTTTACTAAAGGTTGTTTTTCTTGACACAAAATATTTTGGCTGTAGCAGTGTACTATAATTCAAAATTTTATAGATAAATTCAAATAATAATTAATTTCTTTGCTTTTTCATATGAAAAAAATCATTAGAATTTGTATATGTTAGGTTACTTGCTTAATACATTCATAAGTACCTATATACCTACGTATGTTGGTACTTATGCATACAAAAGCAGAGTACACAATACCAAAAGTCATGTAGAATTCTAAAAGTCACGTTTAAGATAATGAATTGGTTTTAAATTTATAAAAACGAGTACATGATACCAAACTAATCATTTGCATTGCTGGGACTTAACCCGTAGCACTAAGCAATGTTATTTTTTTTTCTTTCCAAATGGATACAAGTTTGGCTAAGAATCAATTATAAATTGATAATAATTATTTTAGTGATGAACTATTCCACGTAGATTGATTGATTAATTTTCTTTTTTAAAAACATAAAGAAAAAAGTTAGGGTAACAAACTTTACAAACATTTTTTTAATTAATCCTATTATTAAAGCATAAGAAAACTTTTGAGTTTTTAAATAATCAAAGGTATATTTTAGAAAAGAAAATGGTTGAAAACATTTTTTGATTTCGTATATTATGTTTTAATGTTAAAATATAGCCTAATTTCTTGACAAGTGTCTTCCATTTTTGTTCTTTGACATCTTGGTCCACCCTAATACTCTCATCCAATTTGGAAATTTCAATAATGCCAAATTAATTTAATAGATATGACAAGAACTTTGTTACCACACATATATATATATATATATATATGTGAAACAAAAATTACAAACTAATTTTTGTTAATTTTGGGTCTTATTACAATACATTAAATATGAAATAATTTAATTTTTTCAACTTTTATGTTACAAATTTTAATTTTAAGTTTATTTTTTTAATATTTTAAATTATATATTTTAAATTTTATGTTAATTATTTTAACTTTTACATTTCTATATTTCAAATTTTTTATATTGTCTATTTTAAATTTTATGTTTTATATTCCAAGTTTTATGTTAAAGAATATAACATGTATATATGAGAAGTATTATAACTAAATTCATATTTAAATAGTTGTTGAATTAACCATATATAATTAATGCATGAGACTGCAATTAAATTATATTTACGTTGTTAAAATGCATTAGTTAATTATATATTGTAAGAATTCGTATAAAAATAAGGATAACTAATCTTTAATATTCTTTATAACCTATTACCAATAATATTATAAAATAGGCTCAGATGTTATGTTATGCAAGTGAAAAACAAAAATTATTTGATTGTGACAGCTTAATTCATGCAATGATTCAATATATATATGTATTGTACATTTTCCTAATTCTTTGGTTATATGTATAATTTTTTTCATTTTAATTCTTAATTCTTAATTATGTTTTTCAAAAAAAAAAAAAAAAAAAGATTCCCATGTAATCTGTAAGTTTTGAGTAACGTTCTAATTCTCAACTTACTTTCAAGTTTTAGATATAACCTACTATTATAAATTGTTATAGAAAAAGTTAATAATTAGGATAAAATATTGGATGTTTAATAAATACAATTAAAAGAAAAAGCTAAGAGAGTTGTACACTAAAATGCTTGATTCAGTTTAACCCTGCCCAATTTTTTTTTATTCTTTCTCTTATATATCTTATTCACTTCTTTATAACAACTTACTTTAAAATAATCATAATTTCTTTATCTCAGCCATCAAAATCTACTTATGATTAATTATTAAAATTTTAGGGTGAGACATGCATTTCATTCATCAATGTTATAGCCAAAAGCAAGCATACAAAAAATATAGTAAGAATATAATGTTTGTGAATTATGATCAATTATAGCTTCTTTTGTGAATGGAAATTAAAATAAAATAATTTCTATGACAAATTAAATTATTGCACATGTATTTGATTAGGTTTTTATAAAATCAATGGACATAGGAAGAAGTTCTCAAATTTTACCCAAAATGTTATGAGCAAAGTCAGATTCTTTGGTTGGCCTTGCAAAGACTTTTGTTCTCTTTGATGCTTAAAACATGAACACAACTAAATTGAACGAAGTATATAGAATTTTTGCACATGAGGAAAAGACTCAAATTTATGGAAGTAGATGGAAATTTTGCACATGGGATAAGAGCATGAGTTATGGTCTTGTTTTATTTTTCTTTTTGAAAAATAATTACCTAAAACTTTAAATCTTAATTACACACACACACACACACACTCACTTTGAACGACTTCGCACCATTCTATTCAATGTATTGGTGCAATTACGAAAGCGAAATAAAACATCTAAATTTGTAAAATATAAAATAAATGACACAGCATAAAAATACAATAATTGATCACGGTTTACCCTCAATTGCGCTATGTTTCATTTGAGAGAGATTTACTACTATATACAAGAATACAAGTATCAATAAATCAATACCACATTAGTAAGCCTATTGCTTTTAAAACACTCTTATTGTGTCTGTAAGGAGACCATCATTGTATAACCCTTCACATCTCTTCTTCTCTTCTAGCTTGCGTTGATTTTTGAATTGATTCTCTAGCTACTTATATGTAGTGTGTGATATAACATTTTTCTTTTAAGATCCTGTATTCCTATCCTCTATTTACTGTGAATTCCTTCTTGAATAAGTTAATTTCTTTTATAGTTTAACTTTGAATTATATCTTGCATAGGTTACACCTTAGTACTACATAAGTACAAAATTTTAAATATAATTATTTATTCATGTATTTGATTATTTTTAAGTTATTTATCAAATTTAATTAATATTAAAGGTGATTTTAAATGAGTATATAATTATGTACTAAAAAAGTTGAAGTATTTTATAAATAACATTAAGTATTTAATAAATTTTAATAACAAATTTTAGCACTTTAAACTTATTATAAATTTTAAAGACAAATGAAGTTAATAAATGCTTAAAATTTTGAGCCCATATGAACAACTCAATTTAACATCTCGTAGAGATTTTAATGCCTAAAAGAGAAGCGCATACCAAAATTAAAAATAGAATAAAGTTGATAAATTGCCCAAAATGTACCAAAACGATATAGAAATTTACTTTATTGATCGTTCGGTAATAAAAATAGTGTGCATAGGAAGAGATTATAGTTTTGTACATGCCAACAAATTTAATGTCTATATATATGGGAAAGGAAATTAATGTGTGTGTGTATGTATATGGACTTGACTATGATATATGCATATACCATTGCAATAAAAAAAATTGTGTGTTTGGGATTTGAAATAGTTTTTGTAAAATTTAAAATAAAAAAATTAAAACATGTAAAATAAATGATAAATAAAACTTAAAAAATAACAAAAAATTTAAAACTCATTAAGAAAAACTTGAATCTTATTAAGAAATATTTAAAATATATAGTAAATAATATTTAAAATATAAATAAAAAATTTAAAATTACTTTTGAAAGATTTTAAAAAATAGATATAAGGGTATGTGTATGTACCATAGTTTAATCCTTGTGTATGTATATATGGTTATAGTCTAATCCTTGTGTATGTATATATGGTTAAGATTAGGAGTCTCAATTTTTTTTACATAATTTCTTATTTATTTATATACCACTAGATTAATTTTATTTAAATAGTTAAAATTGTATTTTATATATGCATTACTTATGTGTATTAATTACACTTGTTATAATTCATCTGAATCATTAAAAATATATTAATCTAATAGTTTGAAAAATTAATTAAAAAAATTGCATAAAATTAAAGGGTTCTTGATAAAATTAAAGGATTTTCTATATATATATATATATATCTATATATTAGCGTCATGATTAATAGTCTTTTTAAACTACACAAGTTTTTACACTAATTCTCAATTGTTAAATAAATAAAATAAATACTTAACATAAATTAATTAGGTTATTAAATGAAAAAAGAAAAGAGAAGATTTAAAAATAAAATATTATAATAACTAATTAATATATTTAAACATTTATTTTATTCAATCCTAACTCTTAACATATATTAATTTAAGAATTGAGAATTGATATAAAAATTTATGCAATATTAAAAAGTTGCTGGTTTTGCCTTTGCATGAACATAATTAAGGCTAATGATCCCATTTTCATTCAACATTTCTTATTTACTGTGTTTTAAATTTTTTCACACACACACACACACACACATACAAATTCTATAGTCATATATATTTATACACACATACCACAAAGATAAAACAATCTCAATAATATAGTATAATAAGAACAAAAAAGTTTTTTATTAGATATTTCTCTTCATGCAAAACCTATCCTTCGGATCCCTAAGGATTGTTTAATCTTTTTACACTTAGAATACATTTTCATATATTAACATAATTCATTACTTCTTGTTATATTATTGAAACTTGTTAATTACTTTTATGAGTTTAAAATTTTATTTATTTATTTATTAATTTATAAGAGAGATCATTTTTGAAATTTTGTAAAAAGGAGAGGGGCATTTTCATTAGTTGGCCCCAAAGGCCTTAAAAACTAAGTCTTTTCCCTTTTCCTCCTCATTTGGTGTCAACCTTTTTTCCCCCTCCATTTTCTTTCTTTTTTCAGTTTTCCCTTCATTTTTTCTCTAATTCTTCTCTAATTTTCACTTAAATTTAATTTTATTCATAATTCCTTCACTCATCTATGTGTTTTTCTTCAAAGATATTTTTTTTCTCTTTAAGAAGTTTAGTTAGGGGTTGAATCTCAATTTGTGCAAGTTCAATCCAACCATTTGTCACAAATTGTTAAAACTTTCATTGAGTTAGGTAAGATTTCTAAACTTATGAAAATTTTAAATTTCATTTATATGGTTATTTTAGTTTAGATGGTTGAATGGATATTTACATACTACATAATGGTTGTTGGATTGAAAACTAAATTATGATGTTGGAGGATAACTATGTTTTGTATAAAAAATCTTGACATAGAATTCTGTTGTATGGGAATCGATTAAATGGCAAGAGTTCTCAGTTTAGTGTTGAAATAAAGTTTTGTTAATGTTAAATTAGAATTTTGATTTAGAAACTATTTTGAAGCTTGAACTATAACATTTAAGTGTTACTTTTGAGGTTTAGAAACTAGGTTTAAATTTTATTTTCAAACTGATATGACTAGTGTTGAATTTAGAGTTATGGGTGGATTGAAATTTTTTTATAAATTTTGATTTTCTTATAGTTTTTCTTGATTTATGAAAAATAGAAGTATTTTTAAAAAAGTTGTATTTGAAATAAAATTATACTACTTTTAAAACTTTTCCTACGAATACTTATAAAACTAATTTGGGGTTCATTTGTTATGTTAAAAACACTTATTTCTCATTTCTGTTCTTATTTTTACGATGCAAATCATCAAATCGGTGCCATGGCCTTGGGTTTAGACGTTAGGACACTGGAGCTTCTTTTTCCAAAATCTTGATTTTATTGTAGTTAGTTACTGTAGTATAAGTACTGTAACATATTTATTGTAGTGCACCGTAGTGTCAAAGACTTAGAGCCGCAGCGTTAAGCATTCTATTCACTAGTTTTATAAGTCACTTTTAAAACCCTAAACAATTTTCAAATTGAGTAATTCAAAAATAATTGGAAAACTTATAAAGTTTAATTTATTTTTTAAAAGAGCACTTTGTGAAATTTTCAACTTTATTTTATTTGAAATTATCAAACCATTTTTAAATGTCAATTTCAATTAAAAACTTTACTATTGTTTATAAGTTATTTTATGTAAACTCAAGTTTCAATATATGTAATAACTTAGAGATTGCTATTCATCGTGTATGCATATTATATATTGGACAAATGAATATTTTATTAAAAATGGGTATTTTATAAAAATGCATATATGCTTTTTAGGCATCCACACATTAAGGGGAGACTTTAGCCCAAGTGAGGATAAATAGAGGAGTGTACACTCTTTCCTAAATAGTGAGTAAATTATTATATTATTTTAAATCTTTTGAAAACTATTTTTGAAGTAAATATTTATTTTAACAATTCTTTGATTTTAAAATAGATGTTGAGATATAATTATTGGTGATTAAATCAATTATTGGCTCGTGGTTTGATTTAAACTATTGATTTGATACATTTGATTTGCTTGATTTTTGTGAATAGCCCTTAAAGCTTATATATGTTATGAAATGATTTAATCTATGTATTGATTTATGGGTGATATAACCAATGGGTCAATATTGGTACTAGTATTGTTGTAACAACATAGAAAATAGCCTATGGACAGATCTATGGAGAGGCCGCACAGGTAATTGCATGTATTAGATAAGGTTATTATAAGAGAGATTATTTTATGTAAGCTTACTAGTAAGCAGTATTGATATGATAATCACGATTATTACTACATGACTACTTGAGTCAACGTCAGTAAGACGGACAATGTTTTATTTTTAGACATTGATATTTAATTGATTTATAGGTGAAATAATAGTATAATTTTATAAACTTATATTTTTATAATAAATATATAATTTTTACATGAATAAACTTACGATAGTATTAGATATCTATCTCGGGCCAAGGTGACACTTGAGAAAGGAGGTCAGCTCAGTTGTTTATAAATGAAATATATAGGCTTGAATTTTTTCTTTTAAAATATGTCTTGAAATAAGATTTAATTTTTTTTATGTGAGACTTTGTAGTAATCCCAACATTCATTAGTTAAACTTTATTTTAAAACATTTAAATTTGTAAAATATAAAATAAATGACACAGCATAAAAATACAATAATTGATCACGGTTTACCCTCAATTGCGCTATGTTTCATTTGAGAGAGATTTACTACTATATACAAGAATACAAGTATCAATAAATCAATACCACATGAGTAATCCTATTGCTTTTAAAACACTCTTATTGTGTCTGTAAGGAGACCATCATTGTATAACCCTTCACATCTCTTCTTCTCTTCTAGCTTGCGTTGATTTTTGAATTGATTCTCTAGCTACTTATATGTAGTGTGTGATATAACATATTTCTTTTAAGATCCTGTATTCCTATCCTCTATTTACTCTGAATTCCTTCTTGAATAAGTTAATTTCTTTTATAATTTAACTTTGAATTATTTCTTGCATAGGTTACACCTTAGTAATACATAAGTACAAAATTTTAAATATAATTATTTATTCATGTATTTGATTATTTTTAAGGTATTTATCAAATTTAATTAATATTAAAGGTGATTTTAAATGAGTATATAATTATGTACTAAAAAAGTTGAAGTATTTTATAAATAACATTAAGTATTTAATAAATTTTAATAACAAATTTTAGCACTTTAAACTTATTATAAATTTTAAAGACAAATGAAGTTAATAAATGCTTAAAATTTTGAGCCCATATGAACAACTCAATTTAACATCTCGTAGAGATTTTAATGCCTAAAAGAGAAGCGCATACCAAAATTAAAAATAGAATAAAGTTGATAAATTGCCCAAAATGTACCAAAACGATATAGAAATTTACTTTATTGATCGTTCGGTAATAAAAATAGTGTGCATAGGAAGAGAATATAATTTTGTACATGCTAACAAATTTAACGTCTATTCGTGTGGCAAAGGAAATTAATGTGTGTGTGTATGTACATGGACTTGACTCTGATATATGCATATACCATTGTAATCAAAAAATTGTGTGTTTGGGATTTGAAATAGTTTTTGTAAAATTTAAAATAAAAAAATTAAAACATGTAAAATAAATGATAAATAGAACTTAAAAAATAACAAAAAATTTAAAACTTATCAAAAAAAACTTGAATGTTATTAAGAAAAATTTAAAATATATAGTAAATAATATTTAAAATATAAATAAAAAATTTAAAATTATTTTATTTAAATAGTTAAAATTGTATTTTATATATGCATTACTTATGTGTATTAATTACACGTGTTATAATTCATCCGAATCATTAAAAATTTATTGATCTAATAATTTGAGAAATTAATTAAAAAATTGCATAAAATTAAAGGGTTCTTGATAAAATTAAAGGATTTTCCACACACACACATACACATATATATAGTATAGCATCGCGATTAACAGTCTTTTTAAACTGCACAAGTTTTTACATTAATTCTCAATTGTTAAATAAATAAAATAAATACTTAACATATATTAATTAGGTTATTAAATGAAAAAAGAAGAGAGAAGATTTAAAAATCAAATATTATAATAATTAATTAATATATTTAAACATTTATTTTATTCAATCTTAACTCTTAACATATATTAATTTAAGAATTGAGAATTGATATAAAAATTTATGTAATATTAAAAAGCTGCTGGTTTTGCCTTTGCATGAACATAATTAAGGCTAATGATCCCATTTTCTTTCAATATTTCTTATTTGTCCTGTTTTAAATTTTTTCACACACACAAAAATTCTATAGTCATATATATTTATATACACATACCACAAAGATAAAACAATCTCAATAATATAGTATAATAAGAATAAAAAAGTTTTTTATTAGATACTTCTCTTTATGCAAAACCTATCCTTCGGGTCCCTAAGGATTGTTTAATCTTATTACACTCAGAATGCATTTTCATATATTAACATAATTCATTACTTGTTGCTATATTATTGAGACTTGTTAATTACTTTTATGAGCTTAAAATTTTATTTATTTATTTTTTATTTTATAAGAGATATCATTTTTGAAATTATGTAAAAAAGAGAGGGGCATTTTCATTAGTTGGCCCTAAAGGCCTTAAAAACTAAGTCTTTTTCTTTAGTTTACTCCTTATTTGGTGTCAACCCTTTTTCCCTCTCCACTTTCTTTCTTCTTTCGGTCTCCCTTTCATTTTTTTCTCTAATTCTTCCTTAATTTTCACTCAAATTTAATCTTATTCATAATTCTTTCACTCATCTATGTGTTTTTCTTCAAAGAATTTTTTTTTTCTCTTTAAGAAGTTTAGTTAGGGGTTGAATCTCAATTTATGTAGGTTCAATCCAACCATTTGTCACAAATTGTTAAAACTTCCATTGAGTTGGGTAAGATTTTTAAACTTATGCAAATTTTAAATTTCATTTATATGGCTATTTTAGTTTAGATGGTTAAATGGATATTTATGTACTACGGAATGGTTGTTGGATTGAAAACTAAATTATGATGTTGGAGGATAACTATGTGTTGTATAAAAAATCTTGTCATAAAATTATGTTGTTGGGAACTGAGTAAATGGCAAGAGTTCTCAGTTTAGTGTTGAAATAAAGTTTTGTTAATGTTAAATTAGAATTTTGATTTAAAAACTATTTTGAAGCTTGAACTACAACCTTTTACTTTTGAGGTTTAGAAACTAGGTTTAAATTTTATTTTCAAATTGATATGATTAGGGTTGAATTTAGAGTTGTAGGCGGATCGAAAATTTTCTATAAATTTTGATCTTTTTATAGTTTTTCTTGATTTATGAAAAATAGAAGTATTTTTGAGAAAGTTGTATTTGAAATAAAATTATACTATTTTAAAAACTTTTCTCACGAATACCTATAAAACTAATTTGGGGTTCATTTGTTATGTTAAAAACACTTATTTCTCATTTCTTTTCTTATTTTTACACTGCAAATCATCAAATTGGTGTCACAGTCTTGGGTTTGGACGTTACGACACTGGAGCTTATTTTTCCAAAATCTTGATTTTATTGCAGCCAGTTACTGTAGTATAGGTACTTAAGTATATTTATTATAGTGCACCGTAGTGTTAAAGACTTAGAGCTGCGGCGTTAAGCATTCTATTCACTAGTTTTATAAGTCATTTTTGAATCCTTAAATAATTTTTAAATTGAAAAATTCAAAAATTATTGAAAAACTTATAGAATTTAGTTTATTTCTTAAAAGAGCATTTTGTAAAATTTTCAACTTTATTTAATTTAAAAATATCAAATCATCTTTAAATGTCAATTTCGATTAAAAACTTTACTATTGTTTATAAGTTATTTTATGTAGACTCAAGTTTCAATATATGTGATAACTTAGAAATTGCTAATCATCATGTATGCATATTATATATTGGATAAATGAACATTTTATTGAAGTTGGGTATTTTATAAAAACTCATATGTGCTTTTTAGGCATTGACACTTTAAGGGGAGACTTGAGTCCATGTGAGGATAAACAGAGGAGTGTACACTCTTTCCTAAATAGTGAGTAAATTATTATATTATTTTAAATCTTTTGAAAATTATTTTTGAAGTAAATATTTATTTTAACAATTTTTTGATTTTAAAATAGATGTTGAGATATAATTATTAGTGATTAAATCAATTATTGGCTCGTCGTTTGATTTAAACTATTGATTTAGTACATTTGATTTGCTTGATTTTTGTAAATGACCCTTGATGCTTATATATGTTATGAAATGATTTAATCTATGTATTGATTTATAGGTGATATAACCAATGGGTTAATATTGGTACTAGTATTGTTGTAATAACATAGAAAATAGCGTATGGATAGATATGTGGAGAGGCTGCATAGGTAATCGCGTGTACTAGATAGGGTTATTATAAGAGAGACTATTTTATGTAAGCTTACTAGTAAGCAGTATTGATATGATAATCACGATTATTACTATATGACTACTCGAGCTAACATCAGTGAGACGGACAATGTTTTATTTTTAGATATTGATATTTAATTGATTTATAGGTGAAATAATAGTATAATTTTATAAACTTATATTTTTATAATAAATATATAATTTTTACATGAATAAACTCACGATAGTATTAGATGTCTATCTCGGGCCAGGGTGACACTTGAGAAAGGAGACTAGCTCAGTTGTTTATAAATGAAATATATAGGCTTAAATTTTTTCTTTTAAAATATGTCTTGAAATAAGATTTAATTTTTTTTATGTGAGACTTTGTAGTAATTCCAACATTCATTAGTTAAACTTTATTTTTCTTTTGTAATGATTTACTCACTGAGTATTTTATACTTATCTTCCCTTGCCTTTCAGTTTTAGATTGAAAAATATGTGTAGATATAATCATTATGTGGCATTTAGGTGACCATACTATTCTAATAGGATCTTCATGGCTCACTCACTATTCTATTTGGGTCTATTAACAGATTATGAGAATTTGTATTTTTAAATTTTATATTGTATTTTGAGAATTCATCGTGTATTTAAAAGATATTATTATAAGATAATTATAATTTGAAGTCCTGAAAATACATCTAATAGATGATTTTATTTGGTGAAAGTGATTTTGTAAACCTTGTAGACTCTTTAAGGTCATTTCAAATTAATGTGGTGAATCTTAAAGATACGCGATAGTTATCACGAATCAATTTTTTAAGGTTAAGGCATAACACTTCAAATTTGTGATTATTTTAGTTTATGACAAGTTTTGTAAATAAGTATATTTATTTTTTCTCTGAATATAAGTTGATTAACTAAAAGACCTCAAAAATCTCAATCATTTCAATTCAATTCTATTTCTTTGGAGATTTGATCAAGGACTAATTGTGAGAGCAAGGATTAGTTTAGACTTTGCATGATTTGATTCCTCATCTTCCATTAAGTGCCTATGAGGTCTCTTGTTATTACAGTTTAAGGTCCTGAGATATCTTCGAATCTATAATAGCTCATAAAAAAAAGGTCTCCTATCCTTGTGTAGAGACCCTATAAAGGTTAACTCTAAAAAATTGTTACATGAAAATTAATGTAAATAGATTTTTAATTAATTTATTTTTTATAAATATAATTTTAATTTCTTTTATTTTAATTTAATTCATGGTTCTAAATTTATTTATATTAGATACTAATTTATATTTTAAAATTTTAATAATATAGAATTTTAACTAATTTAAAATAATAATTATTAATATATTATTATATTATTTAAAAAATAATTTATAATTTTAAAATTTTATAACATGGTTATTGTGGTAAAAAAATTCTAAATAATAAAAATTATAAAATTTTAATATTATTATTAATTAATATAATTTAAATATTCATAAAATAATGTTATTTTTTAGTATAGATTATGAATTAGTAAGTGATTCTAAATTAATTTATTAAAGAATTAATAAGTGGGTGTGTGTATATAATTAATATTTTTAATATAATATTATTTTGTTTGTTTTAGAAAGTACACTTAGCAAATTTTAAAAATTAAACAAAGTTGAGTAAATTAGTGTTTTACTTAAAGAATATAAATGAGGGTTACGTTTGAGTGGAGGAATTTTCTTAAAGAAATAAGATATAAGTCAAAAGAGAGACAAGTATATAGTTTCATGAAACTATACACTTGTCTTATTTTAAATTTTCTTCACGCATACGCAGATTAATGTTACACAAAATAATTGTTTATACAATCAATTTATAAATTTTGATTTTAAATAGTAACATAAATTTTGATTTGTTACTTTGACAATTTAACAATAAAAAATGATGCATTGAAAATACGAATTATATTTTTATTCTTAAAACTTCCATCATAAAATTACATGATATTGAAAATTCGAAATATCACAATTTAAATCTAGCTAAAAGCTCCCATTATTATTACTATTTTAAAATTTAGATAGTAGAAGTGTATAAAACATTATAGAATGTGATTATTTTCTCGCATGATCATGACCAAGGATAAGCTTTTAACTCCCTCTTTTACTCTAGTTGGTGCAATACTAATATGCAACATGGATTAATATTAATTAAACAGACGCACACACATAATTAATGTGAATAAAATTAATTATGCCGATGATTATAGGGCTGGCATAGTAGCTAAATGATTTGAGGAGCAATGCCACGCAATCCTGAATAACAACTTGTTTTTATATTTTCCGATGAAGAAATTATGACTCCCACTTTGAAAAAGGACTGAGATGTAATGTATTTATGATATCTAAAGACCAAGTTTTAGCTGTACCAGCTTTACCGACATTATCAGCACCGTGAGACCAATTATTATCTATGGGATTATAATATCCGAGTCTCTGAATTTTTTAATTCTTACAAATAGGTCCTGATTCTTATTCAAATAATTGAAATATCTTTTACCATTAAGTTACATATTTTAAAGTGATTTTTATCTTTTTTATTAAAAATTTTAATAAATTTAAATATATAAACGTGAATGATATGTTTATTTTTGATTCATAATGCTTGAATATAAACCTAAGAAAAGCTAGTAATTTGACATATACTACCCTTATAGATGATTAAGTAAATTTTATTAATAAATAAATAACTAAAATTTACAAGGATAATTTTAAGATATGATTTATATAAATTTATTACAATATTTGTATTTCACGTTGTTAAGTAAACAAAATTAGCTTTATTTTACTTAGATGTAGTGAATAAGTTCTTAGTATTAACTTAAAAAATAAATACCTTTAAAACATCCAAACAGCTGAAATTCAATGTGCGGTTAAGAAAATAATTATAATGTTATGATTTGCCAAAAGACAAAAATGCCATATTATAAGGGTATAAAATTTTATTATTTTATCAGAAGTTAAGAATCTATCTGTTATGAATGAGAAAACTACGTTTTTATATTTGAAAATATAAAAATTTAGGGATTTGCATGTTATTACGTCTATTATTTATTGTTATTAATGAAAATAATCTTGCTTTGATTTTAGCTTCCTTGGCTGTTTCTCCACCACTTAGATCAAAACGCGCCACCGAAAATGTAAGTAATCGATAGGTAGAATTAGGTTAAGGTTTTATTACTGCATTTGTTTATATAAAAGTACAGAACCAAAAAGACTCTTCTCTTGCCACCAAAAAATAAAAAATAAAAAATTAGAAATTTGAGTTGAATTTAGTGTAAGTTTTAATGTATCAAATACAATCCAATTATATATATATATATATATATATATATGTATGTATATATATATATATAATTTTTATGAATAAGTGTAAAATACAAAAAATTACTTTAAAGTTATGAATTTTATATTTAAGGTTATACAAGTGTTTTTCTAAGTCATGAATTTTTTCTTCACTCATATCTTTAGAGAGAATAATAATTGCCAAGCATGTTCTTTTTATAGCTAATTTGAAAATCCATGAGCTGTATATGCATGGTCATAAAATATTTCCTCCCCATCAAACTGATAGTCTTTGTGGTTATTTTAGTTACAGATTTTGTTAACTTTTGCTCTCTTTTTTTTTCAATTTTTTTATTTTTCTAAATTCATTTATATTACCTTTTTATTGATTTTTTTTCTAATTTTTGGATTAATTTTTGCGTATTAAAAAAATGCATATTAGGTTATTGGATTCCTGTACTTTTACCCTTTCATAAATAAAAATAAAATTTATCTACTTATAACAATCCAGTCCCTAACTCCTATCGAAATAGATAATATTACTCTTATAATATTAAATTTTAATCGACCACAATATTAGGCGCGCAATTTATATTGACATTGAAAATACCAACGAATCGGTGACCGGATTGGTGGATATCTTGTAATAGTATTATGTGCTACAAGATTTTGAGCCCTAAGATTGGAGCCGCTAGGGAGTTTTTTTTCACTCGTAAAGGACATATACAATCTCAAGGTTTGGCTAAGATACCAACTTAGACCCTTGTTTTTGAAAAAAATATTTGATACCAAATAATCCTTGTTTCTGTTTAAATTCATGGATTAAACAAACGAACTAGGGTCCTTTTATCTTTAAAATCAGTAGGATTGAAGTTTATATTTGACCAAATCTTAAAGTTGTTGATGTCCTTTTTCATTTTCTTTCTTGTTACAGATGAACAAATATATCTTTATTTGTAAAAAAATATAAAATTCAGAGATCCAAATTTTATTATTCAATACACTATATTCTATTATAATACCATGTGCTAAATAATAATACTTTCATTTATGTCAGTGTGTTATGTATATGTATGCATATTTATATGTGCATCCCTCAAGCAAAAAGTTTCATTATAGATTTTTGTTTTTCACAAATAAATTAAGAGAAAATTTTAGTTAAAACGATTTTATTACATTAACATTGTTAATATAGTGAAATCATCTAATTAATGAGGTGAGAAAAATATATTTATTGTTAGTAAGTAAAAAAAATTAATAGAAAATTTTAATATTCAATTAATATAGTGAGAGAAATTTACGAGATAATTTATTAATTTTTTTATTTATTATTAATAAATATATTTTTTATCTTATTAATTAAATAATTTTATCATGTCAGTAATATTGATATGATAAGACCATCTCATCTAATACATCATAAATTTATTAATTTTTTTATTTATTATTAATAAATATATTTTTTATCTTATTAATTAAATAATATTATTATGTCAATAATATTAATAAGATAAAATCATCTCATTTAACACCCCTTCTCTCTCTACCATCTCATTTAATGCCCCTTCTCTCTCTCTCTCTCTCTCTCTCTCACAGGAATAAAACAAAAACTAGCACGGGCTCTCTTTCCCAACCTCCACCTCTTATCCAAGTTCTCAAAGTCAAAATCCTAGACTTTTCTTTTGTTTTTCCTTCCCAAGAAACTCCAAGAAATCCATGTTCTTGTCAAACATAGATCAAGTTCTCAATTTCAACGTTGAAACTGTCCATTTTTTTTTTCCATCCCACAACGATTTTCCTCCCCATGCAGTTGCTGAGGATCTGAAAAAAGCACTGGAAAAAATTTTGGTGCCGTATGATTTATTGGCTGGAAGATTGAGTTGTAATGCTAAAACTGGTAGATAGGAGATTGATTGCAATGCTGCCGGTGCTGTTTTTGTTGTTGCTTCTTGTGATTTACTTTGGATGAGATTGGTGATTTGGTTTACCCAAATCCTGGTTTTAAACAACTTATTATCAAGAGTTTTGATAATAACAATTTGGGAAGAGAAGATCAACCGGTGAGTATTTTCCAGGTATGCATAAAAGTTTAAACAAAATCATATCAGTTGAGAATCTTAATTTTGAAACATCCTAGACACGAAAAATGCCATTTTCGTTTTTTTTTTTTTTTTTGTAAAACATTAAATATACATAGTAAAAATAAAATCATGTCATAATTTTTATCTATATGCAAAATTACTTAAAATTAAAATATAAAAATTGAAATAATTAATATAAAATTAAAATACATAACACAAAAATTTGATATATAAACATAAAATTTAAAACATATAATAGAATAGTTGAAAAAATTGTATGCATCTTACATTCAATATATTGAAACCAAACCAAATAATCTTTTGTTGTGAATATATCATTAATATTCTACACTCATCGACATATAGCAAAAAATGATTCCAAGTTCATTCCGCAAATTCTTTTATTAACATCTGAGTAAAGCTTCATTGTTTATATATTTTTTCTAATATGTGACTGGCTAGTGGTTAGGTATATGCTTGGGTATATCCTATTTTTAATTTTTAATATACATAAAAATATTAAAATAAATAATAACTATAATATGTAATATTTTTTATTAAATTTAAATTTAAATTTTAAGTTTTTAATATTCTATAAATTATAAAATAATACTCTTCCTCTTAACTCAAACTCTTTTCCTGATTCATTTAGTTTTTAATTATTTTAATAAAAATATTATATTTTATTTTGATTATTTGTGAATATGTTTCGTCTATATAATTTTTCATTTTTTAAATGCAAGTAATAATATTTTATTTGATCAATAATCAAAAGATGTAAAAAAATAAAAAAATTCATCTTAATCCTAATTCCTGCCATGAGTTTATTTATTTATTTATTTTTAAATAAAAATAATGCAATTTTGTTTTTTATAATTGCTACATGTTGTAAATATCGATTAAGTATGCGTAATATTTTTAAAGTAAAGATGGTAATATTTTGTTTTAATTGATTGCTATATGGTGTCAAATGATTATATTCAAAAATAGATTTGTAATTTTAGGGTTAAGCTAGTTTAGGAAGTATTATCCCTTCAATAATTTGAGGCTTAATCTAGTTTTGAAAATTATTTTCAATGATAAACCCCCAAATGTGTTTCTACTCAAATTTTTATGTACCCTTTATTTAGAAAAGTTAGTAATTAATTATATTTAAATTTTAAATAAAACAAGTCTTAAATTGATAAATAAACTGTATCTAATCAATTATATGACATGTAACTTCTTTATTTACAGGTAACATCATTCAAATGTGGATGTTTTGCAATGGGCTTATCGACAAACCATGCAACATTTGATTGCTTAAGCTTCAAAATCTTCTTAGAAAACCTAGCTGTCCTAGCAGCTGACAAACCTCTTACTAGCATCCCATCCAACGGTCGTCATGCATTAGCCGCTCGATCGCCTCCACGTGTCACCTTTGATCATCCTGAGATGATCAAACTCAATATCCCGCCAGGGGAAGAATCATATAATTCTCCAATCTTTGATGCCATCCCGGAAGACCTAGACTTCAAGATTTTCTGGCTCACTTCTGAATACATTACCGACCTCAGGTGAAGGCGAAGGCCGAATGCAATTCCCCAAACCGCGAGCATATCACCGGATTTAACACGTTATGACTGCTCATATATGGAGGTGCAGAGCATTATCTTTTGATTATGATGAAGTAAATGAATCAAACCTTGAGAGGGAATCAAGAATACTTTATGCAGTCGATATAAGGTCAAGACTGAACCCTCCGTTGCCGGTATTGTATACTGGAAACGCAGTCTTAACCGCTTATGCGACTGCAAAGTGTGAGAAGCTACGAGACGAGCCGTTTTTGAGATTGGTAGAGATGGTATCAGAACGAGCAAGAAGAATGACAGATGAATATGCAAGATCCGCCATGGACTGGGGAGAAATAAACAAGGGATTTCCACATGGAGAATTCCTGGTATCATCTTGTTGGAAATTAGGGTTTTCAAAAGTGGAATATCCACGGGGGAGGCCAAGATATAGTTGCCCCGTTGTTTATCACAAGAAGGATATAATCTTGCTATTTCCTAATATTGAAGATGATAGTGGGGTAAATGTTTTGGTTTCTCTTCCTAGTAAGGAGATGAGCAAGTTTGAGACCCTTTTCCACAAGTACTTGGCTTGAAGGATTCATAATATCCTAGAAAGGAAGAATATAATAATATTATACTATGAGTGTAAGTGCGAGGGAGAGGAATATAATTTGCTCTGTGCGTACTTGATAGCTTGGTTTGTAAAGCTAAGTATGCTTTAAGAAAATTAAACATGAGTCTGCATGTTATGGGTGTTGTATTATAGATACATAAATTAATGAATATATGAATATTAGGGCTTTTATATATGTATTTTTGTGCAATGACATTGCTAATGAAATTTTTTTAAGTATTTTATTGTACAATTGCTAAATTACACTTTTTTTGGTATTTAACTTTAAAAATATAATAGTTCATTTAGCTTAAAAGTGATGGTATCTCGATTTAAAAAAAAAAAGTGTAAATTTGATTGGTAATGGGCTTCCAATGGGCTCATTTTGCTTAACATTAAAATTTGGTTGCCAAAAAAGAAAAATCTCAACTTAAGAGTTGTGCTAAAGCTACCGCACATACTGTGTAACAGTCCCCCTCTATGCTCCAATCAAGATATTCATATTTTTTAATTTTTTTGTTATGATTTTTTTCTTTGCTTTACATTTTTGTTTAACTGTATAAAGCTTAATGGCTTGGGGTATGTTTATAAAATTTTCAAATAAAATTATCTTTCAAGGGTGAAATCAATTATTAGTGGTCATATATTAAAGTTTGTGCATAACACAAGTAATTTAATAATCAGAATTATAAAACTTTACTTCTTCATATTTTTAGTTTGGTTAAATATTAGCTTATTATTTTTTTACTATATAAAAATCATTTTTACTTGAGCAATTAATGAAAGTAATAATAAAAGAAAAAACTAGTAAGAGATTGGTTTGGTTAGTGAGAATGCAGAATCAAAGTTTGGCATGCGAAATTATATCCCATAGAAAATATTGAAGTGAATTTAAGGAAGGAATTTTACTTCCTTTGAGACATTCCATCAAAATAGAAATTAAAGAAATTAAAAGTGACCTGCAAAGTCTTTATTAGTTCCAAGAAATTTGATATAATTTTTTTGGCTTAAAACTTTAGAAGTTGCAAATTTTCTCAAAAAAAAAAAAAAAAAAAGGAAAAAGAAAAAAATTGCATGTTACTGATTTTTCAAAATTGAAAGTAATATGAGTGATAATATTTATTAGAATGATATGCCATCTAAATTGTCAATGGCCAAATATTTGAACTTTTAGTTTGAGATCTATGATAATTATTTTATTGCATCTTAAATAATAAGATGTCATCCTTAACTATTTAGGATAATTTTAGCTAGTATCTTGCCCAACTTTTCAAAAGGGAAAAAAAAAAAATTAGGGATATAGGCTTTCAATTTTTAATTTTTATTTTTTTTTCAATTGAAGCAGTTCAACTTTAGTTTCATTCCTTAAATTTGAGGTCAATGTTTTACTTGTTTAAGATAATGTCACATTCAAAATTTTGTTGGTCCCATAACCAATCATAGAACTTTGAACATGACTCCTTTGTAAATGCAGCAATTCAATGAACCATGAAAGATTTATGACTTCATTCAATGAAAAAAGAACAAAAATAATAAAAACCATTAATGTATTAATCAAACACTTAAGGACTCATGTAAAAAGTTTATTGCTTTTTTCTTTTTTACTAAAAAATATGAAGCATCAACGTGATGTATTAATTGTGTGATAACTAATAATAGAGCCCTAAATTTGCTTTTTTAAAATGGCCAAAACTTTTGTTCCCTGAAATGTGATATGAATAATAATTCTTATTACACATACTTTAGATTGTAAATCACAAAAATCTAGGAATAAAATATGAATAAACAAAATTTAACTAAATTATAATTTTGCATGGTATTAAAGTGTTGTAGGATAAAATTGCTTTAGATTAAATATTAGTAAAAAAAAAGAAAAATTTTTTTAGTAAAAACTAATATTTATCAAACATCTATTTTTAGTGTTTAAAAATAAAAAATATTATAACATGAAATAAAGCAAATATATAGACAGTCCTTAGATTTATTTTTTCCAGAAAACATGTTAATGAAACAGCTACAGCAATTAATGAAAAGCAAGAAACAATAAAAGAGCATACATAAAAACAAAATGGAAACATTTGGTCTACATAAATTAAATGAAAATAGCTCTATCCTTGCTTAAATTTATAGCACGAATAATAATTTCTTGAGCCATATAGTATAGAGAACTTTTTTGTTGAGTCAAAACAAGAAACAGTAAAGCAAAAATAAAGCAATGTTGTTGCTTTTTTTTTTTTGGCTCATATTATTTATCGTAATGCATAATTAAATCAACGATTGGGCATTGACTCTTAGCAATTGAAATGACATAAAATTCTCTCTTAATACGGAAGTAATAATGACAAAACATTGCAGCCATCTGTCTGCCAATGCAATGACTTGTACTTTCATTGCATAAAGTAATGAAAATAATGGGTGATTTCTGAATTTGCATAGTGATCAATAAAACAGTAGGTTATTTTATTTTATTTTTTCATTTTTTAAAGGATCTGCATCTATCGAATGCCATATGCGAAAAAGATGTGACAGTCCAATCAAATAGAAAATGAAAAAAAATAAAAAATTTTTATATGTCGAAGGAATTTAGTTGGAAGAAACAAATGATATAAAGATGGATAAAAAATTGAAAAAATAAAAAATAAAAAACAAAAGTATGATATAAAGCTTATGCTTTGTATGAGATGGAGAAGAGTTCTCGGTTGCCTATCAAACCGACGATTCATTGCCCTTTAGGAAGGTTCTTCAGTTCACTTTTCATAGATTTTGATAGGTGGAGAAGAGTTATTGGGTTGGCTATCACCTCTTTTTTTTTTTTTTCAATTAAATAAATCCACGCAGCAGAACTGAAAAATAACAAAGAAGAAGCGAAAGGATTTTACTTCTATGTGGTCTGTGCCACTGGAATAATATTGCATTGGCTTTTTTCTTTATCTGGTCCTATTTCTATTATTATTATTTTTTAAAGTTTTGAAGTTGTTCTCCATGCGGCGGGAGATTTTTGTCTTGAAATTACTTGGATCGATCTGCAGTATAACGATTGTGTATATATTCAGCACTATATCTATTTTACAGTAATTTTTTAACTTAAAAAAATAAAAAAGTACAATATGTGACGTTATAATTAGAGTTGACAATTCGAATTATTATGTCATATTCGTGTCAAATTATAATTGTATTGTATTAAATAAAAATTAATTAAAATGTAACTTATTGAATAATTTATTAAAAATTAAAAATTTTAATCCGATATAATTAATAAATAATAAAATTAATTGTAATCATGTCATATGTTTATAATATATTTATAATATTATATACATAAATATTAATTAATTTTATTTTAATTATAACTAAATATTTTTTAAAATATAATAAATATATTTAAATTATTTAAAATGTATAAAATATAATTATTAAATTATAAATAAATTAATATATTATAATTATTTAAATAATTAATTATGTCATAAATAAGTTTAAATATTAAGAACTTTAAATTTAAATTTAATATAATTATTAATAATTTTATATCGTACTTATTTATTTAATAACTGTGTTATTTTATATTAATTTAAATTTATAAATTTGTGTGAAATTTATATCAAGCAGATTGCGGCCAAAATTACCACCCTAGTTATAATACAGCAGTACCTTTTCTTTTGGATATTATTTTGAATAAAATAATAAATATATAAACCGAAAAAACTGTTTTCCTCTTCTGAGATTTCTTCCAACGTCAATTTCCAACGGTACTCTTCTCCTCGTTCCCGTGATTTTTTCTGACGAATTATTTGTCAAATTTTGTAGTAGTCTGATTATCTGCTGCTTCAAACTGAACATTTTCCTTTGAACTAATCACTGTTTATGTGACAAAAAAGAAAAATGACCACGATTTGAAATCTCTGTGAACGAATATTAAGGCGAAGTCAGATGCTTATTGCACTGCTTGACAGTGCTGTCCACGAGTCACCTCCTCAAACATTTAATCATGTTATCGATTAAAGAAATGTACGGTACATTTGAATGTGCCACAACAGTATTCATCACTAAAGAACTAGTTCAGCAAGTTTTAGGGCATCTGGGGAGACAGAGAAAGAAAATGGAGACATTCATATCACATGGTTTTGGGGCCCAGTTACGCTTTACACCTTTCCTATTGATATCGAAAAATTCCAAATAGCTTTAGCTTCCTTAGGACATGGACTTGTAGATCACCTTACAATTGGAATCTCAAATAAATTTAATAAAAAATTGATACCAAAAATTTATAGAAAATTGATTCAAAGCTCGTTGCTTTCTCTCTTACTAAACGTCATAATAAATGTTTTCTTCATTTTCACCCTCATTTTGTTTCTTAAATAAAATATATAGAAGGAATAAAGGTCATATCAATATTAAAAACATTTTAATTTGGTAGTTTGTAGTGAGGTTTATGGAAAGTACCTTTCATAAGTTATGACGTTTCACTATAAACGGTAAATAATTAGCTTCGCTATCATAACTTTATTTGAAATGGCTAGCTATACACTATTTCATTTATTCACAGTGACCTTTCAACTTTTTATTTGAAGTCAACAACTAGATAGAATTTCTCAAGACAATCCAAACTGGTTGATGGCAAATATTTGTCTATATTCAGAGGTTTCTATGCTTACAAGCGATATAAATGAACCTCGCATATATGGTTATTAAGTGGTAAGTTCAATTTTAGTGATAAAATTATTTAACTAGAACATGAATATTATTTTCAATCCTGTGTATTAATGTTACATCTTACCTAAAATTTAATTTTTTAGGTCAAACACATAATTATTATGACATTAAACCTAACTTTATTGTTAATTTGAACTCAATTATATATATATATATATATTATTTATGATTGAATCTAATTCACCATATTTTTCTTAATCTTATTGAATTCACACGTTATTTAATTAGTCATAAATAACTTTAAATTTTACTATTTAACTGTTATATGATAACTTCAATTTTGAAACTAAGTGATTGCTTACAAAACTTATATCATCCATCCTCATTAAATATTGATCCATTAAAGATCATATATATATATATATATATTCATATAAAATTTTAGAAAACGACATCAACAAAACGAACAAGTGTATAGAAAATAACACGCTCTTGATCATTGTTCAAGGAAAAGACTGCAAGATATATATTATAAATAATTCCAAGTTAAAAAGCATGATGTTATTTTAGCTACTACTATATACACATAAAGAGATGATGTTTTATATTGTATAATTGCAAAAAGGACACGTTTTCTTTTCTTGTTGTTTGAAGACGGTTTTGTGTGTGTGTGTGTGTGTTAAATCATCAAACTGAATGAATTGGTTTAGACATTGAGTACTAGATCACAGATGCTTTGGACCGATCGAGCATAAACTGTTTCAACCAGAATATAAATAAGATAGATGTAGGTCCACTTTATTTCTATTATTTGATCCATCCAGGTATCAGAGGGTAGAATTTTTATTTTTGAAAAAATAATAAAAATATTTGTACAAAAATAAAAGTAAAAAGGAGACAGATTCTATTGGTGGTACTAAAAGAAACAGCTGTTGTATGCCTTTGTAATTCAGCATTCAACGAACGGTATATCACTTTAATATTCTTAAAAACCTTTTGCTGTCCTTGTCGTTGTTTTTGGTAGCTTTAATTTTGGCTCCGTATAGAGAAAGAGAAATTAGAGATCCTCTTGTTGTTGGCCGAGTAGTCAATGATTTTCTTGCAAAATTTACAAGAACTATTTCTACCAGGGTTACCTATGCAAAAAAGGAAATCAACAATTTCTGTGAGTTCAAACCTTCTTAGCTTGTCAACCAGCCTAGGGTCGATATTGGTGGTGAATATCTCAGGACCTTATATGTTCTGTCGTTTAGACATTGTATTCAAGAATACAGGTGTGCTGGACCGATCGAGCATAAATTGTTTCAACAGAATATAAATATGATAGATATAGGTCCACTTTGCTTTCAGAATTTGAAATATCTCCAATTTTTGATCTATCCAGGGATCAAAGGGTAGAAAATTTTTCTAGAAAAAAAATAAAAATATTCATAAAAATATAAAAAAAAGAGGCAGATTCTATTGGTGGTACTAAAAGATAAAGCAGTACCACATAAGAGGAAAAAAAAAATTATATAAACAATGTTTTATGCCCCTGAATTTCAGCAAGCAACCAACAATATTTCACCTGAATATTCTTAAAAAACTTTTTGTGTTCCTGTTGTTGCTGTTGGTAGTAGTTTTAACAATGGCTAGGGAAAGAGAAAGAGAAACTAGGGACCCTCTTGTTGTTGGCCGAGTTGTCGGTGATGTTCTTGAAAATTTTACAAGAACCATTCCTATCAGGGTTACCTACGGAAATAGGGCAGTCAACAATGGCTGCGAGCTCAAACCTTCTCAGGTTGTCGACCAGCCCAGGGTTGATATCGGTGGTGAAGATCTCAGGACTTTCTACACTTTGGTAAGCATTTTTTCAATAGTCTTTTCCTTTTTCTTCTTCTGCTACCGTTTGTTACCTCCGCTTTTTCTGATTCTGCTGTTTTCTATGGTTTTCATGTTTTTTCTTTCTTTTTTTCATTATTGCAGGTTATGGTGGATCCTGATGCGCCAAGCCCAAGTGAACCAAACCTGAGAGAGTATTTGCATTGGTAATTACTTAAACCTCTAGATGTAAACACTTATAGAAATGATATGTATATGAGCCAAACCTGAGGGAGTACATGATGCTATAGATTTTTATTTTATTCTCTTTTGTTTATGGTTTTGTTTCAAATTTTGATTATTAGCTCACTCTGCTATTGATCTTGAATGATAATTTTGATGAAACTGATAAAAGAAAAGGGCACTTTTGATTTTTTTTTTCTTTCTCTCTTTTTTCACCATGAATAAGCACTTAAGCAGAAGCTAGAGATCAGCCAGCTAGAGATGCCGAAAGATAGAATATTATCACGATTTGCTTCGTCTTGAAAGAGACATCAATCTGTTTACTACTGATTGTTTATGATTTAGCTTTTTTTCAATATATTCTTCTTACTTTTCTAACTTTTTTTCGACGTGTTCTTTTTTTGTTTGATTGTCTGATTGTATGCAAGTTTCAAACTTGGCGCAAAGAGTGAAGAAGAAAGGACAAAAAATTGTCAAAGTATTATATCTTTTGAGTGTGCTAGGTTTCTTTGATAAGTTATTAGGGTTCCAACATGTACCATTTAATTTAGGACATTAAACATTTGGACTAAACAACCATAAAAATTAATCCATATTATCTTTATAAAACCTTGGCTAAACCAAGTAAATTTATAAATTATTAAAAAAAAAAGAACTAAGCAAGTTTACCTCCCGAAAAAATAAACAAAATTAGTCGACTAATTTAGAGATAAGATTACTTGTGTATTTTTTTTTTTTTTTTATCACTGCTATGGTATCAAACAACTTTAGTTCAAAAGTTTCATCAACTGACAAGAATACAAATATTATTTTCTTCCTAAAATAATAAAATAAAACTCCTCCTTCAGGTATTTGTGAGTAGTGAATCAGTCATGATTACATTATACTGTAACATTGGACATTGTTTTCTGATTAATTGAAAATTTTCTGCTTCGTCAGGTTGGTGACTGATATTCCAGCAACCACTGGAGCCAGCTTCGGTGAATGATCTTTTTGTCAGGCTTTATATATAAATCAAACATTTTCAGTGCCCAGTAGTAGTTGCTGAAAATGTTCAGCTTTACTATAATTTGCTTACCTGTCTACCTGTATATGCTCTTGCTTCTAGGGACTCTACTGCTGTGTAGTCTAAAACTGCTTCTCATTTCCATATTTCAGAAAAAAAAGAAGTTTACATCCATCAAATATCAAAAAGCCTGTAACTTTCTCAAAATTTTAAATGTTGTATGTATTATCTTGCATAGCATGTTCAATTTGCATGTTAGGATACATTTATGCATTCCAAAATAAAAAAGAAGACAATTCAGAGAGCCGAATCCTAGTATTCATTAATAGTTTTCTTTCTCTTTTACTTCCATTCTTTCCTTCATTTCTGTCATGCTCTGCAAACAGGGGAAAAGAACAGCAACAATAGTCAGTTTCTGAAGCCTCATATATTTTACTAGGGTATAATAACATTGAGATCCCTGAGTTTTATATTTTCAAAAACTAAATGATAGATTTTCTATTTATTACATATAGGTCTCTGATTCTGATTAAAATGATAAAATTACTCTTATGATTCGCTTTTTTTTTTTTTTACAGTTTTAGTATTTGGTAACTATAGAAGTTGGGGACATATTTGTTGCAAATAAACAATTTAAGTAGTTGATTGTGAAGTTGTAAGAACTCCGAGACCCATATTTTATTATCCCTTATCTCTGTGACTGTAAACTGTAGAGTAATATGATAATTAACGTTCAATATTCACCATGAATGCAGGAAAGGAGATTGTGTGCTATGAGAGTCCAAGACCTACGGCCGGGATTCACAGATTCATCTTCGTGTTGTACCAGCAACTCGGCCGGCAGACTGTTTACGCGCCGGGGTGGCGCCAGAATTTTTGCACCAAAGACTTCGCTGAGCTTTACAATCTGGGTTCTCCGGTGGCTGCTGCTTACTTCAACTGCCAGAGGGAGGGCGGCTCCGGCGGTCGGGTTAGAAGAACATTATAATAACCAATGAATGCATGGATCGATTCTTCCGATGAAAATTATTAAATATATATATATATATAATTAAATGATCAAATCTGGAATAAATATAGTATAATTTTACATTTTATGCAAGTAATTGGAAGAAAAAAAATGCTTTCGTCTTCCTCTCAGAAATTTCTCTCTTCATTATTATTATAATGTATGAAGTTTTAAACTTCAACAAATGTGAGAAAGGAAAAAGTAGTTGCCTTGTAATAAAATGGAGATAGTAATAAAAGAGATGGAAGTATTGATAATTAGGTATTGAGTTTTATTCTCTTGCCTGATTGACTTTCATTCCATGTATTAAACCATGGATTGCCATTATCGGGAATATATATAAGACTGCTCATAACCCCGACTCATGATTAAAAAAAAAAAAATAGTTCAGCGAGTTTAGGACGTCTGGGGGAGACAGAATAAATGGGGACATTCATATCAAATGGTTTCCGGGGCCAGAGAAACCCTTGCACTGTATACGATCTTATTATTTTCGAAAAATTCTAACTAGCTTTCTTTAAGACATCGACTTGTAGACCACCTTACTAATAGAATCCAAAATAAATTTTTCATAAAATAATAAAAAAATTTGGCACAAAAATCTTATAGAAAATTGACTGAAAGCTCGTTGCATTCTCTCTTAGTAAACGTTGTATTAACGTTTTCTTCATTTTCACCCTCATTTTATCAAAATTTATTCATTTTTTTCTTAAGTATATAGAAGGAATTAAGGTTATATATATATATGTATGCATATGTATCTATAAATTTAGTTTTGTAGTTGGTAGTGAGCTTTATGAAAGGTATGAATTGTAAGAAAGCATGCATTGGGCATTTAAGGAAAAATCATCACCAGATTCCTTTCGTTTCACTATAAATGGTAAAAAATTCTTCTTCATCAAAAATCTATATGAAATGGCTTGATTGTTATATACTCTTTATTCATTGTGATCTTTCAACTTTTTATTCCAAGTCAATAACTAGATAGAATTTCTCAAGATAATATGAAGTAGATGATTGCAAATGTTTGTTCATATTCAGTTGTTTCTATGCTTGCAAGCGATAAAAATGAACCTCACATATATGGTTATTAAGTGATAAGTTCAACGTTGGTGATAAAAATATCTAACCAAAATATGAATACTGTTTTTGACTTACGGATTAACATTATATCTTAAAATTTAAGTTTTTAAATCAAACACATAATTATTAAGGCATTAAAACTAAATTTTATTGTTTATTTGAACTGAATTTAATATTTTTTTTCTTGTGAATGAATCTGATTCAAGTTACTTTTCACAATCTTGTTGGATCTATACATTATTTAAGTTGTTATAAATAACTTTAAATTCTATCATTGAACTGTTATATGATAATTGCAATTTTAGAACTAATTGATTACTTAATAAATTTATATTATCGTCATTAAATATTGATCCATTGAAGATTAAATATATTCATATAAAATTTTAGACAAAGACATCAACAAAGTAAAAATGTAAGTGTGTAGAAAATAATGCACAAGTATCGCTTCCGATCTTTTGTTCAGGGGAAAGAGCACACACACACACACACACACACACACACACACACACACACACACACGTACACACACACACATTATAACTAATTCTAAAAAAGTAAGATATTATCCATATCCTAGCCCAAAGTCACAGTCCATCAGTTTGGCCCACAAGGCTGATACAAAATTTTCAAATGTACAAACATTGCAATTCTCTAATGAAAACAAAACAGTTTGTTAAGCTGGTACAAAATATCAACAAAATCCTTTTTGGCTAGATACAGCAGGTTGTACTCCATCCTTTATAGGCTGCAACTTTCTTCTTTTGTATGTTCTTCCTATAGGGCAACCCTTACCTTGTAGCTCAAGACTCAATTGAATATATTTGTATTATTCTCACTCCTGCGATGCAGACTTTATAGTTTTTATTTTTCGACATTCAATACAAGTTTAGTTTTGCAAAATTATCAAATTCTTAACATTTTTTAACTTGGTATTAGAGTAAGTTTGGAATCTTGAAACACCATGGCAATCACTAGCCAACATTCCAACAACAACATTAGAGTAAATACAGCCTCACATAATTCTTAAAAATTTCTTTAGCTCGTTCACATCTTGTCAAGAAAATTTAGGAAAGTTTTCTCTATAATATAGACAAAACCTAGGTATAATGTAGGATAAAAATATTTCAAAAATCTTTCAACTGCCAAACATGCCCCAAAAACTCATTATCCAATGAAATAACTTTCATATATCTCCATATATGCCCGCACATATGTCCATGTGATTGATTTAAACCACCATAAATAATTTAAAAAGAAAATCGTCAAATAATAAATCATGTCTACTTATATCAATACACAATTTATAAAAATCAAGTTACCAAGCTTCACTTGGTTAAACTTGTATAACAACCACCTCTATTTGAAACATATGGTAACATAAACAATTTCATTATGTATTAATGAATTTATTCCATTAATACACCATCATAGTAATTATAATTATTGCTCCATCATACCTTCATTGCATAACTATAATAATAGACTCCAAAATTTTGTATAACAACAATTCATGTTTCTCATTGTTTAAACTTTAGTATCATCTCTTATTTCCTAATACCTAAGAATATATAAATGACTTCTACAATCTTATTAGTAGTACAAATTGACTAAGATCACCATAGTGTACAATGTGCATATTGTTTGTACATATATATATATATATATATCTCTAAATTATGGATTTTTATTACTACACCTTTTTTATCATAATTTAACTTTATTCTATTCACCTTGATTTCTTAAATCCAATCAATATTCAAACACAAATGTCAAAACATAATTTACAATATATTGAGCGATATATATATATAACCTACATGTGAAATTTACATACTTATAAACCATTAAATATGGCTAATGTCTAATTCTTATATTCAAGGGTTAATCTTTATTTGTACCTTTGTCCACACTTTACTTCATGTCTTGAGGAAATGTATACAAAATATAGGAAACCTAAGAATAACAATAAATCATTTCTTATAATACATCATAATCAAATTACCAAGTCATAGAGCAAAGATCTACTAAAATCTACGGGAATGTTTAAATATCTAATTCATGAGATCTATAAAATTATAGGTGCATTGGTTAACAAAAACGATATACTTAAGAACACATAGTGCCTATACCAAGTTCTAAATTATCTTTGGTATTGCATTTGCCAATCCCTTAATTGATGATAACTTGACCCCATGTTGTGCCTTTATTGCCCCATGACAAGTCTTCGCCCAAGCCTTATGGTTTAACTCTCTACTTGCATTGGACGATCAAGCATTGAACCCATCACGCCTTACTTGGAAAGTTCAGCCAATGTTCTACTTCCTTATTGCCCCACTTGGTGACAAGCATACATTATTGAGCATAACAGGTGCTATGAGGTAAAGAGGCATGGGAATTTATGAGATTCCCACTATAAGGTCAATGCTAAAATCGGACTCTCGATCAAGGGGCAAACCAATAATTCTTATAGAAAGACATATGAAAATTCATTCACAATTGGTAAATACTCTAATCAAATCTATGTCCTAATGATGTATGCACTATTACCTCCTGATTTAAGGGTGAGACGTTTCTATCGGTATACAATACAAAAATGGTAGCATGATTTCTACAATAGAAAACAAATGTTTAGTTTTACGTATATCAATGGCTTATATAGGTTTAGAGCTCGACTCACTTTAAGTCCACTAGCGTTTTCAAAAAAAAAAAAAAAATACATGAAAGCCACTAAAACAATTAGAAACAACCAAAGGCTTTAATATTAATTTAATTGTCATGCCTTGACCCAAAGGGCCAACACAAGATAACTATCGTGTACCTTCAAATTGTGCCCCATTATCTTGGAATGTCTTATAAGAGTCCTCAAATTTCTTGAATATTTAAACCAAACATTACAATTTGCCAATAATATCACATATATATACAAAAACATATTCATTCAATTTCAAAACATTGATTAAACTTTAAAACTAAAGTATAACTTAGATGTTTATAAAATCTCAAGAATCCCAATTTAAATAATATTCAACATACAACATAAAATATTTTGCCAATAGATCTTGAAAACGATGAGATGAGTCAAAGAACCTATATCTGAATTTAAGTTATGGTAGTTGTGTCCATTACCATTAAAAGAACATAAAAACAAGATTTAACCTAAAAATAGTAAAGTAAAAGGGGTGAATATAAAATATATTTAGTGAGTGAAGAGTTAGTAACATAAATTCATCATGCTTGAAGGTATTGGGATTTTAAAATAATTCATTAAACAATGATTGATTATTACTAGACAAATCTCACAATTATTCTTGAAAATCGTTCACCCTAGTTGGGGTAGACATTTGAGACCATCGATAAGTTTTATTACAATAAAAATTATGCATCTTTTAAATTATAAAGAAATCTACTTAAAATTAATTTATATTTTAGCTTATAAAAATCATTTATCAAATCATGGTCCAACTCACTGGCATTGGTCTCGAGTAACCACAAAGTGACAATCATTGCGTCTTCACATTACTGTTACTAGGTAGACTCTTCAACAATATTTTCTCTTGTACCAACCCCACCTAATGCCCAATCACCTTTATAAAGGTTTATCCATAAGCTACTTGTTGCTATACGATAGTAAGACCAACTAATCACCAATAATTAAGGTTTATAAATAACATGTTTTTAATATATCTACATGAGTGCCTGCGCGCGCGCTCGCTCGTGTGTGTAAGTGTGCTCTAAGGGCCATTTCCATAAAGTATAATCATAAATTTACAAAGCAATAATAATATGTAGTCCATAAGCCTTCTTTTTATATCAAAATATTTACATACAAATCAAGCATCCCAATAGCTCAAAATATTCTAAAACAATTTATTAAAATAAAAGTATGAAATTTGACAAAAAAAATTGTCTAACTAATTAAATATTACTACTATTCACTCATTAGTAAATATTCACTTCTTTATTAATACTCACATTAGCCTGGGTCTTCTCTAAAGTTGCTGATGCCTCAAGAACATATGCATTTACGTTAAAAACCTAATTATAATAAAATGTTTATTTACTCTAATATGCAACATATATGCATGATGAACACAAGTTTCTAAGTTGATATATAGATTAAGGCTTGAGTCTATACAAAATCATTTATAGAAAATGAACTAAGACTTTAGTAAAAAACAATCTCTAAGAATACTTGAGTAGTTTTGGAAAAAATAAGGTTGAAATTTCAAAATATGCTCTTTTAAGAAATAAACTACACTATCTAAACTTTTTAATAGTTTTTAAATTAGTCAATTTGAAGGTAATTTGGGGGCTAAAAAGTGGTTTGAAAAATAGCAAAATAGCATGCTTAATACAATAGTGTGCTATAGTAATAATGTTATAATACTATTGCTACAGTAAAATCGAGATTTTAGAAATAGAGGTACTGTAGATTATTCTTTATATTGTCAAGAAGGAGATTTACGCTTGAGTAGGTACATTAATGCCGATTAGGGTGGTGATTTAGATGAAAAAAATCAACGTCAACATATGCATTTTCCCTTGGTCGTGGTGTTATTGCATGGAGTAGTAAGAAACAAACAAGCATAGTTATTTCTATGATGAAGAATTAATTTGTAACATGTTCTACAACAATGCAAGAAGTAATTTAGCTTAAGAGATTTCTTAAGGATCTTAGGACTGCCATGCATACTTAAAAACTAATGATATTATATTATGACAATAAAGTTATAATGGTTTATATCAAAAATACAAAATGTCACAAAAAATCAAAGCATATAGAGACAAAATACAATTTTGTTAAAAATATTATGGCAAAAAAAGAAAGTGTTGATATAATATATATATACATGTCAAATGATAGCACCCATTTACTAAAGTTGTGATTAAAGATGTTTAATCATCACTTGCTAGGTCATTGAGATTAAATTATAATATTGTTATGATATTTTTTAAATAAATATTATCCATAATATATTCACTGTTTGTGTGCTCTATTTGATATTATTATATTTACACAAATTCTATTAAAATATTATATCATCAGGTTTAGACTAGATTTCTTACATATATGGTTGCCTTTGTCGCTATGTGAGCAAGTTAAAAAGAGATACAAGAAATAAAAGACAACATTGATAATATATGTATCTGATATTTAAATTGATCACAATAATACTCATTATCATGAAAAACCTAATTAGACACATATGAAATCTTAATTTGGCACTAATGATATGCGAGCTATTAAGAATTTAGGTTAGACATATGAGTAGTGGTTGAACTTAAATCTGTATAGTGATTGAGATTAAAGACATATATATACTTTTTGATGTTAAAAGTTAAATCACTGTAACACATAATTTATACTATGTGTGCGTTGTATGTGGCAATATGAAAAATGAATAAATAAATCCCTATCTCTGCATTGTGTAAGTTTCAATGAGATTAAAAAAGATTGATCTCTATATATATTCTATATTACTATACATTATGTTTTGAAGTATTGAATTAATGATTATACTTTAGCATGTTATTTTTGACTATGACACAAAGCATTATATGACACATGTCTAAGAAAGTAATAGATTTGAAATTGAAAGATATAAACATGATAGAAAGATTTCTTTTTTGTTCTTACATTAAACATGTATTTACTAGTTAACCAATTGTATGAACCAAGCTAGAGAGTTGATACAATTGTGAATATATTAAGTTTTATGAGTAAAGTATAGTTCTTAATAAAAGGATTGAATATGCTACAATTAATATAACAAAATAAGTCCAGGATACAATGAACCAAATTTGAAGATCTCTTGTATATAATTACAATTGAGAAAATTAGCTCTTATACATTGTACATTGTTGTGTTCATAAACCACGTAATTTATTTACTGGTATGAAAACTCTATTATGACTAAGTGTCAATTCTTTCTTTACTATTTCTTACTGCATCACATCTCATAATGTGTGAGTTGGAGATGTTGGATTTGGTGCTTACGAAGAATTATTCTAACCTAACCCAAATTAAGAGACAAAACTATTACAAGCATTTATTTACATAACATAAAAACATTGTTAGTTTTTCATTCTTAAATATTTAAGAAAAACATAAAATGCAAAAGAAAAAAAAAAGACAAAGAAAGGACAAAAGACATAGTAAGAACAAAGGGGGCATTTACGTTGTACAGATTAAAATTTTTTTCAACTATGTAATTAGATTCAAAGCTATGAATTTATTTAAGATAAATATTAATTTTTATTTAAATTTCGTTATGACTATTGTATATTATAATAATATTTTAATACTAAAAATTATGAAATATAGTTTTTAAAATTTACAGCACTTTAAACTTTTTTGTTTACTAAAAAGTTTTATTATTCAACAGTATATTATTTTTATGTAAGTCTAACAATAACATAAAATTGACCTAAACTATAAATGGTAAAGTATACAAAAAAATTTATAAAATAATATTATTAAGAATATATAATAATTTAATAGAAATTTTGAAATCAAAAGTCACTTTTAGGTTTCTATTGACTGCACAAGTTAATAAAATGAGATCCTTATATTATAGATTTTAGATTCTCAATATTTATCATAATTCTCTTGAAACTCATTGGTTGATTTGTACAATAAGTATAAGGATTCAATCAAAACAATATCTATCAAATTAGTCAAATTATTTTATGAAAAGTGAATTATTTTGTTATAATAGAATATATTAATTTTAATTTTACTCTTTTATTTTCTTCTATAAATGGAAAATTTTAAAATATTATCATGAAAATAATTGTTTTATTAGCTTTTCAAAATTCTGTTTCATCTTTTAAAATAGAAAATGGCAAAAATCACATTTAGCGTCATGTTATGCAATTTTTTTCTAAAAAAGAACATAAATTTTTTAAATTTTTAACTTAGAAAGTAAATTTTTTTTGATTTTTTATGCTATTTTCATAAACATGTTTTAAAAATTAATTGTAACTTTTTTTATAAAATAGTTACTTTACTCTTTTTTAAAAATAATATAAAATATGTTATTATTTTTATTTTTATTTTTGAAATGTATTTTTAACAAATATTACCAAACAAGTGCTACCAAACACCACTACATTTTTTTATATTGTATTTTTTCCGTAAAAAAATTGTTAGTAAAAAAAAATTACCAATAAATGATTGCTCAAGAAATTAAATTACGGTATCAAAAGTATTAGTTAGTAAAGCCAAGTCAAATAAATTAATGTTATTTATACAAACTTATTTATACAAACTAATATGAAATATATCTTATATTTTTTAGGAGCAAATGATGTTAAATTTTTCAAAGTGTACGAGCTTTGATCTTTTTCCATTGTTGTTTTAGTCCTTCAAGATGTAAATTCTAGTCTATTGGTTTTGATGGATTAGGTTCTTAAAGAGGTTTAGGAATAATGGCCAATTTATTTCCATCATAAGATGATGTAGATCTGGCCATTCTTCTTTAATCCATGAAGGTGATCTTAGCGGAGTTACCTCATTTTCATGATTTTGTCTTATTAGTTATTCATTATGAAAACTTCTAATTTCCATTTCATAGTCCTCGTCACTATATATTTATCTTAATCTTATTTACTCATTGTAAAAAAATCTAGTTTACAAATAATGTTTAAAGATAATAGTCTATTAATGCATTTACTAATCCATAATTGAAATAGGTTGGAAGCGGAATAAGTTAGAATCGAAATGAGTTGGAATCGAAATAAATAATGAGAACCAAAATAAATTGTTTACTTCAATTGTAGGAACCATAATGAAAAAAATTATTTCAAATTACTAAAATATCCTTAATTAATTTTATTTGAATTATTATTATTATATTATAATAATTGTAGTTACTATTATTTAAAAATTATTTTTATTAATAATTAATTATAATAATAAAAATTCTGTTAATGATATTTATAAAAATATTAATAAAATAATACTAAATATTATATTTTTTTTAAGTTTAGATAATTTTATTAAAAAGAAAGAAATTAGTGATAAAACAAGTAATTTATTATTATTTTTTATATTTTTTAAAAAAATAAGAATAAAGTGGACAATTTATCATTTGAGTAAGGGTAAAATAGACAATCTTTAAAATAAGAATTTCATTCACAATCCCTCTTTTAGAAATTAAATTTTTATTCCTAGTGTGTAGATCCCTCACATTTGATTCCTATTCTCATCATTATTTTAGCAAGGAAATATTGAATTGATTCCCATTCTAAATTCTAGATTTCGATTTTGAGTTAGTAAACACACCTTATAAGTATTATAGCTTGGCTACTCATTATAGGTTTCTATTAAAGTTTTCTTAGCTTGAAGACATGCTCATTACATTATATCGATTTATTATTTTTATGAAAGTTAATCTTCTTTGACCATTATCATCTTTTTCTAGATATTCTCTGGTTCTACTATGACAATAGTATTTCAAATTCACTGTGTAATCTTAATGTTAAGTTATCTTTAAATAGTGGAGCAAAAAATCTATCAAACTATCTTTCTCTTGCACATATTTTACTTTGGTAGATCATATAGGATTCAAACAAAATTGCAATAAGACGCAAGTTAATCCATAGCTAGAATTATAATAGCTTGTAGGAAATGCATCACAAATCACATAATGACCTTAATTAGTTTCTTCATCCATTATGTAATGAAAGCTTAGATGGACTCAAAAAACTAATTCATGCATCTGTTGTAGAATGGGATATGGTTCAAAGAGATGGTAACAAATATCTTTGGTATTTATTTTTCCTTTAACCATGCTGAAAAGAGCCTATAATTTATAAAACACTTTATTAGTAGGGGATGAATAATCTAGATAATTTGTGACTAGCTTGAATATTTATTACTTGAGATCTAGAGGAAGTTCTTAATAGAATTTTGTGAGATCACATTCATGAGGATTCTCTTTTCTTCCTATTATCTATTCAAAGGAATTGTTCTGGAACTAAAGGCCATAATGATAGTTGAGATTAGCCATGAAAGAAAATATGCAATTATGTTCAATGTTTCCTTGATGTCTTTAGCACTAAACTTAAATCTTAACAAAGATTCTGACCATCTTGTTGGCTAAAAATAAAAAATTTCTCATTCTTTTCTTCTTAGAAAATTGTGAAGTATTTGCAATCTATTTTAACTACAAATGAATTGAGAGAGAAAATGAACTGAAATTTCTTTATTCTTTTAATTACAATTAGAACTTTTATTTTTTAGGATGGATAGTGTTACTAAGCATCTAAGAATTAGTCGAATTTATATCTATAAATTATTCTATAACAATTCTTATCTTTAATCATTATTGCACCATAATAATTATCATTTGTTCTTTTAAAAACATAAGTTGTCATGTGTCAGACATCTTTAAAGTAAATGGAGAAAAGCATTTTTCCTTTAATAACATTACTACCTTTATCGCTTCTATCAACCATGGTAAAACTTTCTTCTTTATATAGTTTCGTATTTGACTTATCAACTTTATAAGATTTTGGACATGATTTGTAGCATAATTGATGTTTTTCAAAAATTATTATTTCCATTTTTTACTTAATAATTCATTTAGAACTTGAGATATGTTTTTCATCAATATGTTCTTAAGGAATGATATGTCCATTTTTGATATGAAGTCCTAAAAAATCAATTTTTTTCAAGGCCAATCTTCACTTTTGATTTATAATGCCAAACAATGCTAAATGTTAACTCTCTAAAATATTAAAGGTGTTTAGCATGATTTTCAACATTTAGGCTAAAGGCCAAGGTATTATTAATTGAATAAAATTTTGATATCGGCTTATAAGCTTCATCCATGCTATGCTGGAATTCTAATGGAGCATTCTCCAAACTAAATGGCATAACATTTCATTTATAATGTTTATGTAAAACAATGAAAGTGGTTTTATGTCTATCTTTATCTCTTATGGCAATCTGCCAAAATCCTAATTTCATGTCAAACTTGAAGCATATTTTAGTAAATGCTTACTTTTTTTTTTATAGATAAATTCTTTTAGGTATTAGATACATAACATCTTATAGAAAATTATTGAGCTTGCTATATTCAATGATTATTTTTTGTTGCATTAACTTGTTTCTAATGGTTATTTACATAAAATCTTACGCTTGCCTGTTGAGACTTTAAAGGTTTGATAAGTTTAAAATCCAAGTGTACATGGATCTCTTGCTTGCACAATTCTTCATCATGTGGCATTTTTGGATGTGATGTTGTCTGATGTGACGTGATCCATTGATCTTTTTACAGAATAAAAATAAAGTATTTTTCTCTTGACTAAAACTTATTAAATATAGCTGCACAGAATTCTAATAGTTCCTTGTATTATGCTTTAAACTTTTAAATTGGCAACATTTAGGTTTGGATTTTATCACCTTTTCTAAAATAGAATGTTGTTTAACCTATGATATTATAAAGAGATGATCTTGTTAAGTAATTGAGTTAACAATGGTATAGGCAAATTCATTAGGGTTAAAAGTATAAGGTGTTATACGAACAAAAAGTTTCAAGTAACAGATCTTCACCTTTTTGGTCAAAAGCAAAGAAACTATGTCTTTTTCCAAAACGTAAAACTTCAACAAGCCAAATACAACCTTTGGCTATAAACTTAATCTCCACTTGTTACTAAAAAACTAATAATAGTAAGAATATAAAGGGTTTTGTGTAGACATCTATCATGAAGATGGAAGAAACAACTCGTGTATCGATTAGAGTAGTAATAGGTCTTAATCAAGAGAAAAATAAATTGTTCTCTTCGATAAAAAGAGCAATGGATCATGCCACATCAAACAACATCACATCCAATAATGTGACATGATGAAAAAATGTGCAAGTAATAGATCTAGTCATTTTTGGATCTTAAACTCATAATACCTTTGAAGTCTCAATGAGACAGCCCAATATTTTATATTAATAAGCATTTGAAACAAGTTCATAAAAAAAAGATATTAGTCCTTAATTATAGAAGAACTTATTTGTTGAAAAAGATAGCATTTTCTAAAATCTACTCTAAGTTTGATGTGAAATCAAGACTTTGGTAGATTGACATTATAGATAAGGATAGACACAAAACAATTTTCATTGCTCTGTATAGACATAATGAAGGGAATGTTATGCCATTTAATTTGAAAAATATTCCATAAGAATTTCAACATTGAATAGGAAGTCTACAAGTCTATGTTAGAATTTTCCTTGTTATACATTGATGATGTGTTTGTCTTTAGCCAAAATGTAGAAAATTATACTAATTATCTTCAATAGTTTAAAGAACTAACATATAAGCATAGCTTGGCATTATCTAAATTAAAGATACGCACACGCATGCACATACATATATAAGTACAAACATATACATATATACATACATAAATTCATACATACATATATACATTATATATGTATGTATGTATATATATACAAAATCTTAAATGAGATAAATGGCATACCACTTTATCAAACATTTTAAGTTTTAAAAGTTTGATATTGAATTGCAAAACTTGTAGAAAACTAATAAATATAATCACACGAACATTAAAAAGTGATATGGTATGATTCATCTCACATAAAATTTTCGCTAAAATAAATTTTAAAAAACAAATATAATAACTAGAATATTTAGATTCATTATGTTTATATTATACGAAATCCCATATCACTTTAGAGTGAACTTAGGGAAATATTTATAAGTGTTTTACTCTCTTAATTAGCATAAGACCTCTTGAGTGAGTTTGAAATACATACCAAAGTAAAACTTTGAGGCGTCAGGCAAGTTTTTTAGACTTAAGACTTGAAATCAAAACTATAAGGTTTTAGGATTGGACTTCAAAACTTAAAATATCATATTAGTTGGGCTGGATCATCGCATATTACTATTCACATCTAAGTTGATATAAATTATATTGCTTAAGAAAATCAATAACATAAATCTATTTAGGCATGCTAATGACAAAATTGTTTGGGTGAGGATTGAATTCTAAAGCTAAAAATATTGTGCTAGTTGAATTGGGTTATCATATTTTAGTATTCACATTTAGATCAATATAAATTATATCACCTAAGAAAGTCAATAGCATAAATCTATTTAGGTATGTCGATATGTTTTTGATGTGCTCCATTATGAAAATAAAGTTACTGCAATCCAAGAACAGCCATATCTAGAACCAATTACTAGAGTAAGAGTCAAGTTTGTTACTTTATTCACCTACATGAAGGGAAATTAATTTGCTGATTGAGTTAAATTCTAGCCAATTAGGATAATGATTTGTGGGCAATGAACTTCAATAAATAAGGTAGTTAATAACTTACATATTTATTTAAAGATGTATTAATTATGATTTTTAATAGTTATTTTTTAATTAATTAATCTGAGTTTTTTAATTAGTTATTAAATGTACAAGTCTTTTAAAGTAAGCTTGATAGTTCTATAAACTGAAGGTATTTTATTGTAATGGATTTTTCAGTCTATGAATCAAGAAGCATTTTGTTGAGTTGTATCCAAAAATTCTTATATAAATAATTTCTTTGTTTAGTGGTAAATTTCTTATTAATTCTTATCACTTTTCATTTTTACTATTTTATAGCGTGGTGAATCAACTTAATAATCTTGTTTGTGGCAATCTAATCTCATCAAACTTGATTCATTAGTTAATTTTTTTATTTGATTCTTGATATTAATTTAAAACTTCATTTCCTTGTCTTAAACTTTCAAAAGTTATCCATATCACTATAACTATTTCAAAATCGTACATAACCCTTTAACTTCCTTAAAACACCTTTAAAAAATCAAAAAACTCACTTTAATTATGAATTTCTATCTATTCAACTACTATATCATATCCTAGCACCTATATCCATCCATAAAACACCAAAAAAAATATGTACATAAGATCTTGATTCACTATTTAAATATCCTTGGAGCACATCAGTTGGTATCAGAGCTTTTTTGAATTAAGAAACCCATTCACTTAAAATTTATAGCAAGAATCATGTTTAGAAAAGTAGAAATTCCCAGTGTTCTAAGAGGATTGAGTTTAGATCAAGTTAAGATATTAACATTTAAAGACAACAAGCAGAAATGAGGGAGCAAATTGATCGTTTAATTCAAGCCATGGAGAGAAATATCATTCAGCAACAGCCTAGAAAACGTGAACGATGAAAGCAACAAGCACCTAGAAGGCCTGATTATTATGAAGAAGATGAACTTGATGACTTAGTTATAAATGATGAAGCTGAAGAGTGACATGACAGAGAAAAAATACTATAGATGATGGAATTGATGATAAGTTGAAGATTCTACTATTTTGAGGAACAAGTTCACCCGAAGAGTACTTAGAATAGGTGCAAAAGGTAGAGAAGTTATTTAAGTATTATGATTATTCTAAACCAAGAAAGTATAAGTTCACTACTCTTAAATTTATGATTATGCCAATTTATGATGGGAAAATGAAAAAGTCAGGCGAAGAAGAGAAGGTTTGGATGAGGTGACAAGTTAGAGAGTTATAAAGAAATTAATGGAGAGAAGATTTTTACCAAAATACTACAAACAAGAATTGTACTTTAAGTGTCAAAGCTTAAGGCAAGGAAGCATGTATGTAGAAGACCATGTTAGAGAGTATAAGATACTCATAATGAGATGTAACTAGCAAAAATTAGAAGAACTAACCATTGCAAGGTTCCTTGGTGGGCTAAAATATGAAATTTCAAGTAGAGCAGAATTGCAACCATTTGTTTCTTTACAAGATGTGATTAAACTTGTTATTAAGGTGGAAAGACAATAACGAGAAGAGTGTACAGATCTATTTCTATTAAAAATATCAATTCAACATCTATTTATCTTACTTCCATTTCAAAGAAGATAGCAAAATTAGCAAAGAAAAATGGTCCTAGCAAGTCAATCGTAGCCATTGATAAAAGAAAAAAGAAAATGGTAGAAATAATTCCTCTAAAATAGAGTCGAGACATCAAATGCTTTAAATGCCTTGGACATAGGCATATCGCTTTTGAATATCCAAATAAGAGGGTAATGGTACTTAAAGATTTACAAAGAGAATTAGAGAGTGAAGATAAGGTTGTAGTAGAAGGAGCAGAAGATTAATGAGGAAAAAAAGGTAAAACATGTCGAAATTGGAGAAATACTTGTAGTTCGCCGTACCATGACTACATAAGCAAAAGAAAAAGATGAGCAATGTGAAAATATCTTTCATACAAAGTGTGCAATTTAGAATAAGATGTATGAAGTTATAATTGATGGAGTAGTTGTACAAATATGACTTCCACTACTTTGGTTGAAAAATTAAATTTAACTACTTTAAAACATCTTCAACCTTATAGATTGCAGTAGCTAAATGACAATGGTAATATGAAGGTTACTCAGTAAGTTATGGTGCCTTTTTTAATTGGTAGGTATAAAGATGAAATGTTGTGTGATATAGTTCCTATGGATGCAAGTCATCCCTTATTAAGAAGGACTTGACAATATGATAGAAGAGCCTTTCATGATGGTTATAAAAATACATACTCCTTTGTTAAAGATGGCCGAAAGATTGTATTAATACCTCTTAATCCATAACAAATTTAGAAAAATAAAATTGAGTTTGAGAAGAAAAAAAAGAGAGTTTGTTTGTTAACAAAGAGGAAGTAAAACAAGTTTTGTTTAATAAAGAGCTAATCTTTATTCTGGTGGTCAAAGAAGCAACTCAAAGTAGATGTTACTTTTCCAACTCAAGTGGAAGTGATTTTAAAGGAATTTGCTGATATGTTTCCAGAAGAATTACCAAAGAGGTAACCACCAATTAGAGGAATTGAGTACCAAATAGATCTCATACTAAGGGTAACTCTGCTAAATTGACTAGCATATAGAAGCAATTCAAAAGAAATTAAAAAGTTGCAAAAGCAAGGTTTTAACCTGATTGATAAGAGATATATTAGGAAATTCATGTGTCCTTGTTTAAGCAAATTGACTGGCTTTGTTGGTGTCAAAGAAAGATGGAACCATACGGATGTGTATGGATAGTAGGGCAATCAACAAGATTATGGTAAAATATCGCCATCCTATCCCTAGATTGATGATATGCTTGATGAGTTAAATGGTGCTGTTATATTGTCTAAAATAAATTTCAAATGTAGTTATCATCATATTAGGATGAAAGAAAGGGACGAATAGAAAACCGCTTTTAAAACTAAATTTGGATTATATGAATGAAATGTTATGCCATTTGGTTTATCTAATACACTAAGCACCTTTGTGAGATTGATGAATCATGTGCTTAGGAACTTTATTGATGATTTTATTATTGTTTACTTTAAAGATATTCTAATTTACAGTGGAAGTTTAAAAACAAATATAATTCATTGAAGGAAGGTGTTTGAAGTGCTGAGAGAAAAGAAATTGTATGGCAATCTAAAGAAATATCATTTTTGCTAAGATCATGTAGTTTTTCTTGGTTATATTGTATCAAAGCATAGTGTTGTTGTTGATGAAAAAAGGTGAAGGCTATTAAAGATTAGCCTATTCTAAATAGTATTGCTGAAGTGAGAAGTTTCCATGAGCTAGCTTTTTTTTTATAGGAGATTTGTAAAGAATTTCAATACTTTGCTTGCTCTTATTATTGAAATTATTGAAAAATGAAGGGTTTTTGAATGGAATAAGGAAGCACAAAAAAATTTGGAGTTGATTAATGAGAAGTTGATAACTGCACCAATTTTAGCTTCACTTGATTTCACCAAAACTTTTGAATTGGAATATGATGCATTTGGTATGGGAATTGGGGCATATCAATTTTCTTATCTATCACATTGCGGGATTTCTTATTGAAAATGTTTCAAATTTGACAAATCCTTCCAATTGTGAAACGAAGATTTTATATAAGTTTTTTTAGACCTAAGACTTGAAATCAAAATTGAAGGTTTAAGATCGGACTCCAAAGCAAAAAATATCATATTAGTTAGATTGGATCATTATAAATTACTATTCACATCTAAGTCAATAGAAATTATATCGCCTAAGAAAATCAATAACATAAATTTATTTAGTTATGCCAACGACAAAGCTGTTAGGGTTTAGGACCAAACTCCAAAGCAAAAATATGTGCCAATTCGACAGAGTCATCACACATTACTAATCACATTTAGGTCAATATAAATTATATCGCTTAAAAAAGTCAATAACATAAATCTATTTAGGTATGCCAATATGTTTTCTTATCTATCATATTGTAGGATTTCTTACTAAAAATGTTTTAAATTTGACGAATCCTTCCAATTGTGAAATGAAGATTTTATATATCCATATAAATGCATCAAGCATTTCAAGTAAGTACGAGAAATGCTAAAATTATAACCCTTTAAACACACTTTTTCTCACTAAATCCTACAAGAAAACTCCAATATTCAAATGAAAATAATGGCTTTGCTCATTAAAATTTCCCTCATATTTTCTCTTCTAATTCTCCGTCTCTTCGTCAATCATGCCCTCAGCGATTTCAAAACCCAAGAATTGATAGACAAAATCTGCCGCCAAATGGAGGATTACGGATTCTGTAACAAGACGTTCAACGCAAACCTGAAAACTCCATCAACAAACATCCGAGGCTTAACTCAGATAACACTTGAGCTAACCATAGAAAATGTAAGCTCAACATTCGCATACGCAGAATCCCTCCGTGACAATGCAAAAACTCTGGAAGATAGAGACATTCTTAATGCATGCTTAAAGAATTATGAAACTATCATAAACGGGTTCACGTCGGCGTTTAAGGCATTCGGGGATCAAGACTACAGGAAAATGCTTGTTCTGGAAAATCCAGCACCGAAGGCAGTAGGAACTTGTGAGAGTAGTATAAGCTTTAGACCTTCTCCAACCTTGAATCCGTTTATGGAGTTGATTGAGAGGAATAGGGTTTTGAGGATTTTGATACAAATGGCTATTGTTTCTGGACATTTACTTGTTTCTTGAAGATTAATATTTAGGGTTTGTTCAAGGATCTTTGTGTGTTATTTGTAGTTTGCACACACACACTAAGATGTGCATGCGTGCTATACTTGTGGTAGGCGTCTTTAAATTTTTTAAGCTAATAAACAATCACCCAATTCTCTTACTTGATTTGTTAATTTTGTACGAAATCACCACTTTAATGCATATATAATTACAACGAGCCTTAACAATACAAATAATAAAAATGTTTATTAAAGTATATAATGCAACAATGTCAATGACCAACGGACTGTTCGGCAGTACCAAGTGTCTTGGAAAATTGTATAAATTCAAGTAGCACCAAGTGTCACCTTAATAAAGGATCAAAATGCTTCCAGAATACTATCACTATTTATTTATTTATTTATCAGTATTTTATGTCGATTAACTTGTACTTCATTATTATAGAGAGAATGTGAAAAGATTTCGAGAGAAAGGAGAAAATGCTGTATCCCAAAGAGAGAGAAATATAAAAATGAAATAAACAATTAAAAAGAACAAATATGAGAGCCAAGATAATTTTATATTATTGGCTTTTGTTTTAATAATTGTACAAGTGAAAAAAATTATTGAAAGAATTATCAGCAGGTTAATCAGGACTAAAGTTTAAAGTTTTATATTAAATTTAATGTCTGAATAAAAAAACTATTGTATATGTGTGTATATATATACACACAAATTTCAATTTATTTACAAATTTTTGTATAATCAAAATACATCCAAAAAAAAAATAATTGCCGCTGATAAATTTGTGCAAATAATTTTAATTTAAAAAACAAAACAAAAAATTTGTCTGATAATATTTCTCAGTAAAACTCTTCAATTTAACAATAATATTTCACGTTCAATATTTCAAAAAATGTGTAGTTTAGAGCAGATTTTCACCAACAAGATTAATGAAATGAATCCACTCTGAATAATCTGTGCAGTCAACTCATTCTAACTCTTAGATTAAATTAAAAACAAAAAAAAAAACCAGTTCTGTCTAATCCCTGTTATACAGATTGGCATAGCAACAACGTTCCACAGAGCTTCATAATCAGTTAAGGTGAAAACAGAGAAATTGGCAATGCTAAAGATCGAAGGGGAACTCCAAAATATCATATTTGAATTCTGAATACAGGGTTTATTTAACTCTACAAGTTGATATTTGAATTCTGAATACGGGGTTTATTTAACCCTACAAGTTGACAATACGAAAAATTTATCATATGGTAACAATTATCTAATAAACACAAACCAACCAATCCATTCTTTTGAACGTAGCACAGCTAAAAAGAATCCCCGAAAAACCAAAAAGAACACGAACATGCTGCCGGAAAGGTCAATTGAGAACTTGACCAATCACTTAAGCCTGCCTCCAAATCAAAATTGAATCAAACCACTGGAACAATAGTAATATGAATTTGCAATCGCAAGTTAGTAAAAATTATACCTTACTAGCAATGTTGTTGGAAAGCCAGTCCAGTCCCTCGTAAAGTCCTTCCCCCGACGTTGCACATGTGCTCTGGATGTACCTGAAAGGAATGCAAATGATGCCATCTCCTGTCAATAACCATTAAACTTTTGTATGTAAGTTGCTCAGACAGAAATAAGGACCGTGTACATTACCAATGGCGTTGACGAAGTGAGTGAAGGCCAAGCTTATCAGTGATCTCAGCAGCATTCATCGCATTTGGAAGATCTTGCTTGTTAGCAAAAACAAGCAGCACAGCATCCCTCAACTCATCCTACTCGAGCATTAAGCAAAATAAGCAAATGCAAGAGATTCCCAAATCAATAAATAATTTCAATAATAACAAAAACATAAACGATGATCCAAATACATTCATCTAAAACAATTTTTTCATTCTCATCAACCTCAAAGTTACCGTCTGGGAAAATGCCAACAAGTGGCAAAGCAAACAACCCACAGTTTAGTTTCATTTACCTCATTCAGCATGCGATGCAACTCATCTCTAGCCTCAACCACACGGTCACGATCATTGCTATCTACCACGAAGATGAGACCTTGAGTGTTTTGGAAATAATGTCTCCACAATGGACGAATCTGATCAGAGACAACACAATGAATAAGAAACCAGTTTATTCAAGCGTTTTGTAAGCATACAAGTGAGAGAGAATGAGAGAGAAGTTCAACATAAATGGTGCAACCTAGAGTCAAACCCAGATAAATGCAAGAAATTACATATACATCATGTCCACCACAGTGTGGATTGGATTTCCTCACACAGTAAGAAGAAAACAGTGAAAGAAAAAGTGGCACAGTGGATGTAGCTTATGATAATGTTATGTACTGATGGAGAAATATCATCTCAGTACAAGACCGTCAATAAGCACATGCATTATTGGCGACTGCAACAACAGATACATACGCATAAGTACATGTTTATGCATACACATCCAATATAGTACAGTTAGCTTTTCCTCGCAATATAAAAAGAAAAACATGGAAGACAATGTAGTACATGTAGCTCTTATAATATTGTTACGTACTAACAGAGACTTCTTAGCATAAGACCATCTATAAGCACGACATGCATATTTGGAAAAGAAAAAGAAAAGAATTGGTGTCTATGTACATATATGATGTGCCTGCCAGATAACCTTCCCCCATATAGCAAGAGGAAAACTTAGAAAATGGCCAGCATCAGTAAATGTAGCTTATGATTATGTTATGTGCTGACAGAAAGATATCTAGTCAGCACAAGACCGTCAATAAGCACGCATATAGCATGAACATGAAGTAAATAATTTGGAAATACACAGATATATGTCATCACAACTAGGATAGCTATTCCAAATAAATCCAAAGGAAGAACTTGAAAGACAAGGTCGTGTACATAGATGTANTAATTTATTATATTTTTTTCTAATTTTTAATATATTTTTACGTATTGATTTAATTTTTTTAAAATTTATTTTTTTATTTTTTTGTATTTTAAAAAGAATTATTTTAAATATATTTGATGAAATTTTGTTTTATTATTTATTTTTTATTGGATTAAGAATTTATTCTCCCCTCTTACAAATTTGTTTAATATAATTTTTTTTAATTTAATTTATTTTTAAAATATTATTTTATTTTTTATATTTAAAAAATATTCAATATTTATTAGATATATTTAGATATTTATTTAAGATATATGTGCGTTAGTGTAGCTACACTAGAATATTATATACATATATATATATATATATATTATGAAATTTTTATTTTATAATTTATATTTTATCGAATTAAGAATTAAAGTTTTTTTACAAATTTATTTAATATATTTTATGTATTTATTTAATATATTTTTATTATATTATATTATATTATAAAAATAGTCAATGTTCAAATATTCATATATTTAAATATAGATATTTTGATATATTTCAAGTATATATGACTGAGAATTTACCTGTTAGTGTTCATAATGAAGGATTGTGGATTACGTTACCTGATAGTTTAGAAAAATACCGTGGTGGAAGAGTCTGACTTATATCTATTCCAAGAGATATTAAGTATCATGAATTATTGACTATAATATATGACTGCACTTAAATTAATTCAACAAAATTTAGCATTCAATTGAAAATGAGTTTTACAAATAGTGAAACATGATCTGCTATATATGTGGATATCAATAATGATTATAGTGTCTCCGATTTTATGTGCAGTATTGTACCGACAAGGTCTAGACATTTCAGTCCGCTCTACATCACTATGGAGCAAATAATTGTTAATGATATTAGAGTGACTTGCATTGCTTTGCAGACTATCGATGCAGAAGTTCCTATACAACCATTTATTTCTTCTAGAGATAGTAATCAGTTCGATTATGATCAACATTATTCACAAAATGATATAAATCCTATAGATCCTACACTAATACATCATGAAAGTCTTACAAGTCATGGAAGATATATATTGTATCAAATCAATGAAGATCATAGAGATAAATTTTTCGGAGTCAACAATGTGTAGAAGGTGAAAGTGTTAACATTCCTAACGATATACTAAGGACCCTATATAGAATTATTGCGATGAAGATACTGATGCAATGACAAACATAGGTTATGAAATAGATCAAATTAACAAATCTATGAGAATTGGGGATGACACAGCTAGACCATCAAGTTCTCGTCATATGCTAGCTATTCCATCATCATTTTCTCAACAGCATGATGCACTATTTAGCTTTACACACAGTAGTATATATATAAGGCAATTTTTCAATTCAAATAAGAAATTACGAGATGCACTAGGTTTACTAGTATTAAAGAACTTTTTCAATTTCGAGTTTCAAAATCAACGACAAATTGATTTGAGGCAAAATGTGTGCTTGATGGATGTAAATAGCATATTCAAGCAAGCAATACAGATGGAGATGGCAAATATTGGTCTATTAAACGATTTAAAACAGATTATACTTATAGAAGCGATCAATTATAACCAGGCCACCTGCAAGCAAGTAGTAGGTTTATTGGTGAATTTATGATGGACAAATTTTAGGATCCTAATAGAATTTATACTCCAAACAATATACGAGATGACATACATCAAGAATTTGGAATACATATGTCTTATTGTAAAACATGGCTAGTTAGAAAAGAAGCATTAAAATTAGCATATGGGAATCCAACCGAATCGTTTAATTTACTGCCACAATTTTGTTATGTTTTAAGGAAAAGGAATCTGGATAAAATAATGCATATAGAAATAGACGAGGATAGCAATTTCTTGTATTTCTTCATGGCACTTAGGGCATCTTTAAATTACTTTTGCACAATAATTTGTTTTGTAATTACTATTCATAGGACATTCTTAAAGAGTACATATCGAAAGACTATATTTGTTACCGCTGCTCTTGATGGGAATGATCAAATTTATCTTATGGTATTTAACGTAAGAGACTCTAAAAATGATGTATCGTGGGAATGATTTGTAGAGAAATTACAAGATGCATTTGGATTTATTTTGAATTTGGTATTTGTGTCAGATCGATATGATAACATAGTTAAAGGGATAAGAGCAGTATTTTTCAATTCGTATCACGATTTTTGTGCTTACCATATTGAACAAAATCTTAAATCAAAGTATAAGTTCAAAAACCGCAAGAAATATGCTTTCTTAATGAAATTTTACATTATTGCCAAGACTTCTGTGCTTAGTAAATTTGAAAAACATATGGATAAGTTGAAAAGTATATGAATTTGAAAAGTAAACTATTTAGAAAATTAGGTGGGATTTCATAGATAGCCCAAATATCATTTTTCAGTCCGACGATACTACATAATGACCACTAACATTACCGAAAATATGAATGCATTGTTAAACGATGTATGTACTCTTCTAATTATGGCCTTAGCAGATTGGATACGATCAGTATTATAGCGTTGATTTTAAGAAAGAAGAGAAAAAACTACTAAATATGATGAAAACACCTTAATTTGAGCAACAACTGATAAAGTTAAAGTAGAAGATTGCACCTCTCTTACACTGTTCGAGGCGGAGAAAAAATTGTTATGATTGATCTACACTCAAAGATATATCAATGTAGACGCTTCAACTTACAACAACTATCATGTGTTCATGTAATGGTGACAATTAGATATATTCGAGGCTAATATAGATATTTTTATTCAAAATATTATAACAATGACATACTTTTTACAGCATATGCACAAAAGATTCATCATGTTGGAGATACAAGATTTTAGAAAGTTCCAAATGAGGTTCGGGCCATTATTGTGAAACTTTCAATAGGTCATATCTCATCTGATCGACCAAAGAATATACGCATCCCATCTTCTAGAGAAGAAGTTGCGGTCCGAAGGTGTTCTCGTTACAAGCAACACGAGCACAATCGTGCAACATGTAGAAACTTATTGAATTTAAATGAAACTTAGTCATTAAATTTTAAAACTTTTTACTTATGTTAAATATAACTTTTTATTTTATTTAATAATATTGTATTTAACTTTTTATTTTATTTAACAATGTTGTATTTAATTTTTTATTTTATTTAATAATATTGTATTTAACTTTTTATTTTATTTAATAATGTGGTATTTAACTATTTATTTTATTCAATAATATTATACTTTATTTAATTCAATAATTTATTTATAAATATATATATTAATTATACTAGTTTGTATAATATCTAATAATATCATGTACATAACAAAAATAAAATAATATGAATATCGTCAATGTAATCAACCTACATACAATCAAGTGTTATCTTAATCCTAAAAAATGATCTATATTAAAAAATAAAATTCTAATGTCAACCTAAAATAATATATTTGATATACTTACATGTAAATACGTCACAATTTACACTACCCATGATCTGTTGAAGTATCTCAAGCAACCGAAAATATATAAATAGTGTGTTTCTTTCATGCAAATCTAACTTCACATCATAGAGTCTAAATGTGTGCATCACAAAAGGTAATAACTCACACATGGGTTTCATAGCCTCATGTATCTTTCGGTGAGAATGTCTTGATGGCACTGAACCATATACACAACGTGCATGCAAATCAATGACACATGCAATCCAATGTTCACTATAGATTAATGTAAACAGTAGAATAATATCAATATCCCTACAAGATCTTAACACTCCATCGGAATCACTTATCACATATGGCTTAATGTCCGACAAATCTATTGCTTCAATACTTACGTGCCTCTAAATGTAAAGTAACATCGACTGTATAATTAAAAAAATTAATAACATCAAGCAAAAAAAATATTTGAAATGCATAATAATATAGGATAATTATAAATTTTTTTTTTAAACAAGTACGTATATATAAATGTAAAGAGACAATAAAAAAGTTTTATAATATTATGTCGGGACATACTTTTTGTCGATGAGCGATCAAATAAAGATATTTGTCAATGTGCTAAGAAAATAATAATACAAATATCAGTTTGAGTCATTTAACATTATAAATAACACAATAATAGGTAAAATACTTACAGTATCCTCCAATTATGCATTCGAATCAAAAATACCATAAAACTATTGGGGTATTAATGTGGCCGAACGTGTCTTTATAAAAGATGTAAGGTCTTCTAACTATTACAAATACTCAGCATATAAATTGTTCAGATGAGGAGCAATAAGATCTATAATCAAGTCTAGGGGATTATGTGGTAATGGCCAAATAGAAGGGACCCCGCAAGTTCTTTTCAAAGGATTAGTGTAAGGATTTCTGTTGTATTGACCTTTCTTGTATATTCTTCAAAATCAAATTTCACGAGCGACTAGTATAAGCCTATGCTGTTTGTCGACTGGTGGATCATCTGAATAGGCCGGTGATTCTTTTGCCTGTGAAATAGTTAAATATGATAAGTTTATTAACAACAAAATTAGCAAAAAACTCACAATACCAATCAAATATCTCCACAGTTAAAAATCTAATACCAAAACTAACAAAAAATTTACAACACCAATTAAACATTTTCACAGTTTAAAATTTAACACCAAAACTATCAAAAAAGTCACAACACGAATCAAATATCTCTACAGTTTAAAATTTAATACCAAAACCACAAAAAAAGTCATAACACTAATCAAATATCTCCACAATTTTAAATTTAACACTAAAACCAATAAAAAACTCACAACATTAATCAAACATCTCTACAGTTTGAGTCATCTAACACCAAAATTGCCAAAAAAGTCACAACACCAATGAAACATTTATATAGTTTAAAATATAACACTAAAACCAGTAAAAACTCACAATACTAATCAAACATCTCCACAGTTTAAAATTTAACACAAAAACCACCAAAGAAGCCATAACACTAATTAAACATTTTCACAATTTAAAATTTAAGACCAAAACTAGCAAAAAACTTACAATACTAATCAAATATCTTTACAGTTTAAAATTTAACATTAAAATCAGTAAAAAACTCACAACACTAATCAAATATCTCCACAGTTTGAGTCATCTAACACTAAAACTATCAAAAAACTCACAACCCTAATCAAACATCTCTACAGTTTAAAATTTAACACTAGAATCGCAAAAAAAGTTACAACACTAAACAAATATCTCTACAGTTTAATATTTAACAATAATAACATGAATGGCTGAGCCATGTGGGGACAAATGCGAATGATTAGACATTTGCATCTATCTACGGAAGTCTACTGATAACGCATCAATTCAGTTTATAACATCACGTTTAATCCTGTGCATATTCTCTCATATATCACAAGCATCTACTTGTATATCGCAAACATCTACACTTAACACTTCGAATCGGTCCATCACAACCTTTTTAAACTTATCGTCATAATGTAATGGTGGTGTGAGTGAATGATGTGATGATGATGCAGAAGAATGATGTTGTGGCAATATAGGAGAATGATGTTGTGGTGGTGTAGGAAAATAATGCTATGGTGGCACAAAAAAATAACATTGTAGTAGCATAAGAGAATAATGCTCTAGCGACACTGGGAAATGATACTGTGATGGCACAGGAGAAAGATATTATGGTGGCATAAAAAAATGATGCTATAGTGGTGTAGTAAAATACTGCTATAATGGAGGAATGGGAGAAGTGTCTTGTGATAAAAGAATATGTGTGTGTGTGTGTGTATATTACTTAGATATTAATTAATTCCCATTTAATTAAAAATTTAAATTAAATTACATCAATTTATAACTCGTACTTGAGTAGAATGTAGTATATTATTGTCTCCACTCATACGAGAGTTTTGAATTTTAGCACGTTCCACATAAGTCTTACTCGTTATGCAAACTATTCTTATATGCATTTTTTGCACATATAATAAATTTCTCTCAATAGACTCAGGCTGCAATACGAAAATTACCTACAACATCTGTAAAAAAATATATAATAATAAATTTTATAACTGCAATCATGCAATAAAAAATCATATAATGTATTAATTTGATGTCAAATATTTATCGTAGATCAACTAAATAGATGCTTATATATTATCGTCTGACTTAAAACTCGTTTAATATTTTTTCACCGTAACATCTGTGAAATATTGTTGTTCACTATAACTATAAATTTATTTTGCTAACTAGGTATAGATTTGTAAATTCATACTTATATAATATAAATTATAAATAATTCAATGTGTTACACAATTAACAAGAATTATAAATTGGATACTAATATTTATGAAATACATGAAATATAATAGTTATTCCAGCAATATTGTACTTTCCCTTGAAACTCTTGCCCAAAATCTTTAAACGTGTAAAATTTTTCCTATACTTATTGTATTGCAAAGAGGATGGTCGTCATAAGGATTGGATCATATAAAAATAGACAGCAGATCCCTATGGATATCTATTAAACTAGTCAAAATTCTCCAATATGTCAATGAAGCGCGTGCAACGCATGGCACCAGGGCATATCTAGCCTTGGTTTCACATGCCCCAATGCGTTGCACGCGCCAAAATATTTTCTTCTTCTTCCTCTAGTTTCTGCATTTTCTAGCCAATATTTTCCACCCAAAATCATTTAAAATCTTCCCATTTATCAATTTTTTAGCAATTTAAACATACATTTTACAGTATTTATATATTTTAAATATTATTTTTTACAATTATCATATAACTAACTATAAATTAACACACAAAAAAAATTATTTTTAAATTCATCAATAAAATAAAATTTAATAATACAAATAATACTAACTTCTTTTATTGTTGTTGTTGTTGTTGAAATTTATTTTTTAACCTGTACATATTTGTCTTTAAAGATGAAGAAAAAAGTGAAAAGAGGTGAAATGGGGTGAAAAAAGGTAAAAGGTGAAGTTTAATTTTGAGATAAAATTATCAATATAATTTATTTGCAAATATAAAATCGTCAAAATTAGTTATTTTAATTAGAATTTTTTAGGATTAGTTATAAATATAAAAAAATATTAAAATAAGATTATTTTTAAAATTTTTCCCTAGAGATAATAGGATTAGGGGATTGACGACGTTAGTGTTGTAGTGGCATTTGGGGTTTAGAAAATCGTTAGAAATTTAACTGTGTTTGATGTGAGAAGGTACAGGGAAAGTTTACACACTCAAAGGAGGATCATTGTCCATTTAAATAGAATTCAAGATATGTAAAGCAACTGATGATGGCCTTGACAAATAAGTTAAATAAATTATGTTGTATAAGACATCTATCTAAACTTTTATCATTTTTAAAAGAATTTTTACACATATTCTTATTACGTACATATAATTAAAATTTATTTTTATCTTAATTTAAATTAGTCACAAACTTATATTTACTCATATATTTGCATCTATATGATTTTTGGATACAAAATAGTCTCTATTTAATATTATGCATACTTAATCATATTCAAAAGAAATTTTGAAGCAAGCGATATAAACAATTAGTTAAACAGAATTCAAAAACTGACTTAAAATTAATTTAACAATAAATTTAATAGAACTATACTTTGTTGACTAAAACCCTTAAATAACTCAAGGTAAATTAAGGTGACCTCGAATATACCATGCAATTCAATTTCAAGCCGTCCTTTAAAACTCATAAACCATGCAAAAGCAACTATGAAAGCTTTTGTATCATGCATGGTTAAAGTTTGGGCTTAAAAAGAAAGCACTTGTGAAAAACTTACAAAGTACTTTTACATTATGATAAACACTCGACATATGAAAAACTTGGAGCTACAAACACGTATGAGAGCTTCTGTATGCTCGGTTAAACTTTTGGCTTGCAAGAAAGCACTTATGAAAACTTAGTTCAAGTACTCCATTCATATAACATTACCGATGGATGGGGGGCAAAAACAACTTTTTATCCAAATATTGACTAAAAATTAAAGACAGAAATGGTAAAACCATCAAATTTCTTAAATTATGGTTATTGCAATCCACAAATTTTACTCACCAAAATCCCCAAATATCTTAACACTAAAATTCCTCAAATTTCTTAACCCTAAAATCGTGACTATTGCAATTTCTTAATCCTAAATCATGGTTTTCTACTTCTCGTAAATTTCTTCATGATAGATTATCTTTAGTTAAAAGTTGATTCTTAATACACATAAGAATGTGAGAGACGACCATTTGGATTTATATATGCCAAAGTCTAAATGTGTAATTTAAAGGTTTTAAGTTGGGATAAGTTAATAGATTTTATTAGCAATTAAGTGGTTGACTTTATTTGAAGAGTTGATTCTTGCTGAATGTAAAGATATTAGTTTGGCTTCATTTTAGTTTTTACTCTAAATTTAAAATTTTAGAAAGATTTGAGTTGAGATTTTTCTTAACTTATAAAACTGCTTAAATACGTGGAGGCATAAATAAAAATTTTATAAGAAAATTTCTAAATTGTTTATCAAAATAATTAATCAAGTAAAGATAATTCTTCATCTTTAAAATCTTAAAAATAAACTAAACATAACCATAAAACCTAATAGACTATAGAACCAACGGACTTCAAAAACCTTGATGCCAAATCTGCTATGTTCCTCCAAAATCATGACTTCTAATTTATGAAAATCACAATAAACTAGTAAGTGATAACTCAGTAAGCAAACAATTTTTGTAACTTTCAAACCAAACAAAATATTTTCATAACAAACATCTAAATCCAAGATCTATATTTATGTAGAGTTATGTAAATGAATTCAGAGACTTATAAAACATTTTCCCTTTTTTTTCAAACACTTCTTTCTTCTTAAAAAATTTAGCTACCTTTACTTAGGAACTTTCCAAAACAAAAAAGAGTTTGAAAATCATAGTCATAATATATAAATAAAAATAAAACTATAGCAGATTGAAATATATAAATGAAAATCCAATCTACTAAACAAAAATCAAAACTCTACAAGTAAAGTCCACTAAGTCTTAAAAATCTTTCAAAATATTTTATAAAAAATTCACTTAAAGACTTTTCATAATAAAAATCTAAATATTGTAATTAAAATATATAAACGAAAATCTAACTATAACATATTAAAATATATAAATAAAAATTTGATTCACAAAATGAAAATTAAAACTCTAAAAGCAAAATCAACCAAGTCTTAAAACATTCAAAATTCTTATCAGCAAAACTTTCATTCCTTATAAAAAACATCTTCATGTCATGTCACATGCAAATGCTCAAAACACAATCATACTTGTCACAAACATTGTCTGCATACAAACAAACTTATTAATCATCATACATAATACATATATAAACAAATACATACAAATAATATGACTGTTGAGAATTTTTTAAAACAAAACTCAAGTTTTCTTACATGCAAACATATCATTGACACAACTATAAATATAAAATACAATCAATATCATAATACAAAAGTACAATCATGTCTCTTAAATACTTGGAACATAGTACAAATCAATAACATTAAAATACATATATGTATATATACAAAAAAAAATACTTTAATAATGAAAATACATAAACAAATACATTCATACATATAATATGTCTATTCTAATTTTTTAAAACAAAATCAAGTTTAGTTACATGCAAACATATCATTGATACATGCATACATACATACATTATGTTTATTGTGATTACTTGCCGCTATGATGATCATAGCAAATTAACCTTAAACAACATTCAAAAAGAAGAAGTAAGAATAAACTTTTTGGTCTGAGGCATTCAAGAGATATAATCAAGCAAATTTATATTTTTAATAAGAGATTAACTTCTCTTACAAGAAAATCAAGAGGGAAAATACCCATATTGAACTCTGAAAAACTCTGTATACAAGACAAGCTCAAAAATTCTTGATGATGCCTCAAAACCCTACCTCAAAAGGATGAAATATTTTAAAAATTGGCATGTCACCTGAACTCTAACTTGGTGCTCTCTAGGAGCCAAGGTTTTGTCCCTTGACCACTCAAACACTAGGTTGACACTCTTTAATTGCTTAGCTACTGATCTGACAGATATATTATTTATGACTAATACTCATTATTCACTGTTTACAGCTTGAAAACCAAGTCGGTGCTCTCTTGGCACTTAGCTACTATTTATGTACATGGCACAATACACATACACTATTCATATGTACGATACTATTTACATGCATTGTTCATCTGTACTAGTTACTGCAAAATGTGCCACAAATTCAACAATAAGATTGCGTAAAACTATTGATCCCTAGCTTCTTAGAAAACATAGCATTTACCATTTATACCTAATTATATAATATACACTTGGAAAAAAAAAAGGTGTTATTTATAGTAAAAATTTTTAATTTGTAATCAGTTATAGATAATTATATCATAATTAATTAATAAAAATAGTTAAAATAACTCATGTTTACTATTTTAATTCAAAATTTAAAATTATATATTTTAAAAAATAACAAAATAATACCAACTCTCTTTTTTAATTTTAGATTGGTTCAATCCAGTTTGTTATTAGTCAATTTATTTTTCCAACTTTAATCGTAAGTTGGTTGAAATTTGAAGTTTAATGGTGTAATAATATTATATTTATGTTACGATTGCTAATTCATAATTGGAATGTGTTGAAATTTGAATAAATTAAAATTAAAATGGGTTGATATCAGAATATAAAATGAGAATTAAAATAAATTATTTGCTTTAATTATAAAAATCCAAATTGAAATAGGATGAATTCCTATTGATGTGTTTACTTCATGTTGGAATCAAAATCAGAATTAAAAAAAAAATTAATTATTAAAATACCCTTAGTTAATATTTATCATTATTATTATTGTTTATTATAATAACTATAATTATTATTATTCAAAAAATTATTTTTATTAATAATTAATTATAATAATAATAATTTTATTTATAATAATTATAAATAATAATAATACTAATTGTTATATATTTTTTTTATAAGTTTAGATAATTTGATTAAAAGAAAAGAAATTAGGAATAAAATTGGTAATTTATTATTTAGATAAGAGTAAAATGGACAGATCTAGAATTGAAAATCTCATTATCAAACCCCTTTGAGAATCAAATTCTCATGCCTATTGAATGAACCCCACTAATTTTATTTATATTCCCATTATCATTTGAGTCCTATTATCATTATCAAATTTTAAATTTCGATTTTAGGGTAATCAGTATACTATTGAAGGGACGAAGATAATGGCTTCTTTGTTCTCATGACTCTCATGGAAGTCAAGATTTCTTGCTGCAAACAGGTTGGTGCATTGGAATCTTGCAAAGCTTTGGAGCGTACTCTTGATAGCATTAGAATCCTAAATTGCTATTGATGCGATTTCTTAATCCTAAATCGTCATTTTCGACTTCTCGCCTACCTCTTCATAGCGGGTCATCTTTACTTGAATGGTTTGATTCTTGTTAGCGATAAAAATATAATTAGGTGCATTGACAAAAAAAATGATAAATTTAAAAAAGTACAAAAAAATATATATATATATTTTTTAATAGATATCTCTAGAGAATATTGGAGATAATTATTTTTGAAATAATAATATATATTAAAATATTAAAGTGAGTTATTTATGTACACACAAGTAAATACTATGCATTTATTTAAATTCAATAAATCCAAAACGTATAAATTAATCATGTGCACTTTAATTAGTTATATGATATATAACAAGACCAAAGAATTAAATGACATGCAAGGAGTAGTTCAGTTCATGTCTAAATTAAAAATTGGACAATATTGTTTATAAGATGAATGCATTCTAGAAAGCCCATATCTAAAACCATACAACCCATTTTAAATTCAAGTGAATTACAATTAAAAAGAATATGACCTATGTTAAAATTTTATATTCCTTTTAATAAAATTTTAGCACGTGCATAATATTATCTATATATAATCAAGTCTATATCTTCACATATTTTGTTTTAAGAATTGTTTGATCCATAAAATCACGCGTAATTATGATAGAACTATATTTCTAAAATAAATAAATAGTTTTCATTCTTGTTATACTTAATATTCACACATTAATGTTAGATATTTCAAATTTTATTTCAAAAAATTTATTAATTCAAACATTTGATAATCAAGATGTGTAATAAATAATTAGGATGGAATTTTAGTTCAACATTGAAATAAGAAGACCAAAAGCTACAAGCACTGCAAAACCCTTTTGTATGCATGGATAAATTTTAGGATTCAAAAGGAAACACTAGAGAAAAACATAAAATGTATATATATACACATACATAGAAAACCAGAAATTTAAAACAGAAGCAAAATTCATGTATGCATTGCTCAACTTTTGGTTGGCAAAAGAAGCACTTGTGAGAAACATAAGAAGTACTTCTACATCCCGATTAGCAACATGTAAACCACAAGCACCCATTCATGAAACCTTCTGTACGCATGGTTAAATTTGGGAATCACTTATGAAAACTTAAAAAAAAAAAAAAAAAAGTACTTCTAATTAAAACCTAACAAGCACTTAAACATACGGAAAAACCATAAACACTATAACACATTGTTACATGTTTTTCTCATGCCGATTAAATAAAATCCGAAGGAAACTGATCATCATCATCATCATCATGTTTACCAACTCGATGTGTGTTTTTTTTTCCCCTGTTCGTTAAATCCTTGATTTTCGAAAGATGCACTTTCTTCTTTTCGTCGTACCCAACCGATATGTATTTTCTTCGACGTTCAGCCTGCAGCGGGAGGATTGCCATTCGGACGTGCATGTTCCAGGTCGCCGACATCTTCTGTCTCCTTGGCGGCGTTTTCCAGATTAAGCTCCTTGTCTTTTCCCCACAGCACGGCGTAGAGCCCCGCGACAATCAGAATTGACCCTATGACACTGAATCAACAACATAGAAATGTTTATAAACTGTTTTAAAACTTTGGCCACGTCAATTTTACTATGTTGACATTTTAGTCAAATTACATTTGCAATTCTAACTCCGTCCCTACTTGTAAATTTTCGTAAATTTCGACTATGTTTTACAATTTAGCCAATTTCCATTTCGAAATCTCTGAAAAAAAAAAATTAAATGACCACATGCAAATATACTCACGTTCCAACGAGTAATTTCTCCCGAAGAAGGGCCCAACTGAGAATAGCCACGATCACAAGCAACAAAGGGCTGAACACTGAGACATAAAGAGCACCTTTTCTTTGGATACTCCATGATATGAGGCTAAAAGCAAGAGCGGAACACACAATTCCCTGAAATTAATCACAAATTTTGGTATCAATGGGATTGCAACGTCAACATCTTATATTATTTTAAGAGAGATTTTATTAATAAGCAAACAGCTGAAGCTAATTACAGCTCTTGGTGTCAGCGGGATTAGAATATCAAACTTCTTTATATCGATTTTACCGATTGAATCCAACAGAGGGTTTTGTATAAAAGGTATGAAAGTGAAGCATACCGTATAGATGGCTGAAATAAGCCGGATGGTAGATCTCAATGACCAAGCAGAAGGATTATGCTCAACAATTAGGCCAATGGCGCCACACTCAACGCTGCCCATAAAACACATCAATGTAGTGCTGGTGTAGGGAGCTGGAAACTTCTTGCTCAGTTGTGTCTGAAATTTTGCAATAAATGACATATGTAAAAAGATACAGTGATGACTGAATAAGGGCACGTTTGTATAACTGTCATATCTCTACTTAGTTTTGAAACAGAGCATTTAAAAATAGTAGATAAATTATGGAATGAAGACATGTTTGAAAGGTAAAAGAGTACTAACTTGGATTATAATCCACATAGCCCAAGAAATGGCGCTAGCCATTACAGCAATGGCACCGAGGATCAAGTTTGACTTTTGGGTAGAATCAGCATTGCCCATTCGCTGGGCATACTTCCAGTGAATGCTGGAATCCGGAACGCCAATGCTGTGTCCATGATAGAAAGACAACAACATAGCTCCACCGACGCACATTATTGTTCCAAGTACCTTTGCTTGTCCTGACCTTGTCTTGATTTCCACGTATTCTTGCCTGCCAATCATACCAAAAATAATTTTATAACTAGAAGATAAACACTCAGAAAAAATTTGAGTAGCAATAACATTTGAGACTATTGTATTTTTATTTAATTTTAAAATAATGATGATTACTTAAAAAAGTAAATTAATAAAAAATAAATATAAAATGAGTATTCTAAAATGACAAATGACAAATGTAATTAAAAATTTATTTAAAAAAATTTTATGAACTTATTTAAAAATATGACAGTTAAAATATTTATTTATTTAATTATAATTGATGGCTAACTATTTTATTTTTATAGAAACCATTAATTGAAAATATGGCATCAGTTTAAAATTCCATCAACTAAAATTGACTCATATTTAATAATTAGCCATTTTATTTTTACTATAATTATTAATTAAATATCAAAAACACCTTAAAATTCGCAATATTAACTTGTAAAATAAAAGGGTAATTTAGTACCTGAAAATGACTGCAAGGACAAAAGTGACAGCGGGTAAAATATTGGTCAATGCACAGCCAATACTGGGAGTAGACTCCTCTAGCCCAACAAAATATAGTACCTGGTTTCCAGTTGCTCTGCGGGATTCCGGAAATAATTTTGTAAAGTTAGAATACTAATAAATCAATTTTAAAAAAATAAACATTTATTCCAGAATTTATAGATTATTTATACATTTGGTTCATTAAGTTTATTTTTTTATATTTTAATCCCTAATTTTTTATTTTTTTTAGCCAAATTTAAGGGACGAAATGGAGGACAGAACACTTACCCTGTGAGAGAGCATAAGAAAATCCGGAAAAGAATTGGCAATGTAACCTTGGGTCTTGTTTTCCTACATAAAATTATAACAAATTTTTGTCAACTTATTAATTTGTGTTCAAAAATCAAGAAAACAACTCTAATATTATACAATGTTTTACATAAATATATTTACCCTCTAACAATATAAAAAAAAAAAAAACATCAGAAATGGGTTGCTCCAAAAAATAAATAAAATTGACAGTAATTATATTTATAATTATACCTTTTTATCACCAATTATCAAACATTTTAATTTAATTAAAATTGATAGAATTTCTTATTTTGTATAAAAAAAATATTTACAATTTGAATTTATAAAAATAAAAATCTTATACCTTCACTCCTATAATTTTAAAAAGTTTCCAAAATTTTCTTTTCAATTTAACCTCTTTGACTTTACTGTATTAGCATTTAAACCCCTCAAATTTTCAATTCCTTGAGAATAAGACAACTCAACAAATAAATATGTCACAAACAGTTGGAGATTAATTATCCCACTAACATTTTTCTGACACAACAATAAATTTCGAAATTACAGTTCTGTCATCAAAGAAAACAAATAAACATATTTATTTGTGAATTTGCTTTAGCAGTTAATATCACATATCGCGTGCTACAAATCAAAACACGAATCACAACTGGCCTTGTTAGTGAGAAAGCCATGAGGCTGGCAGCTTGGGCAAAAGAGAAAGCAAAAATGAGAAATAACAGTGTTGCATGAAATATGGTACTGAGTTTCTGCCGTTTGTAAAATTCGGCTGTGAAATCTTCCAAATTTCAATGCCATCTGTTTTTTGTATGAAGCTAGCTGGCTTCGACTTGGCAACCGTGCATGGCTTCTCTATTTATTATTTGCATTCGATTCATTGAACAATAACATCCAAGTACCTGAGTTCTTGATTTTATACGTATAAGGACATGATCGATACCCTTTTGAAATGCAAACTTGTTCTTAAAACATTGAAGTTTGAGCATTGTAACATTACAGCTTGATGCCTGTAAAATAACGCTACAAGCTATCTCGGTCGGTTATTTAAGCAAGAATTGGGGACTTATTTATTACATATAGAAAACCTTTTTTTTTTTTTGTACGTTCGTAAAACAGTAGGGATCCGAATGTTATTATCACTTTAATTAATTTTCTTTGAATTTCAATAAAAATTTATAAAAATTAATTTCAGTTCCAAAGATTGTTTAACTAATATCGTTGTTCTGAAAAATCAAAATCATATTGAAATCAAAAAAATATTCAAATAATTAAAAAAAAATTGCTATATACGATCAAATAAAACTATGAACCTCGATTTTGTTGTCAAATTATGCAAGAATTGTCAAGCCATTGCTTTGTTATTGTTATATTTTTTTTTATAATTTTTCCTGTGCTTTCCCAGCAACCAAACAGAACTAAAATACTTAATTCATTTTTTATATGCATGGTAAAACACATCTTATGCCACAGATTACGATCCCATTTCCGTGTATGCATTCACTCCAAAGAAACTTCAACTACCGAATAAAAAAAAATTAACAAGGTTCAAAACTTTTCTCGTTTTTAATCAAATTTTTAGAATGGCACAAAAGATCTGCCTTTAAATCTCACTCGTACAAGAATTAGAGATTTAAATGCCATTTTGAACTTCAAAGCAAGCAATAAAATATACTGAACTCAAAATCTGTGATAGAAAATTGAAATGCATGAGCAAAAAAATTAATGGGTGAGAAAATTTTAAATTTTGTAAGAAAAGGTAAGAAAGACATACCATTCAAAGAAATAAGCAAAGGGGAAGATCGCCAAGGTAGCAAACATTTGCCGATAAGCAACAAGAACAAGTGGCTTCATGCCAGAATCCAAGGCCAATTTTGAAGTAATATTCATGCCAGCATACCCAATTTGCACGATAACCATGGCCAAAAATGGCATGAAATCACCTAACATCTTGATTTTTGTTTCTGTTTTCTATCTTATTCAGCTAATAGCTATAAGAGTATTATAGCTTGGGGGGGGCTACCCAGTGTTCATGG
>CP135569.1:525017-539160 GCA_032401905.1 Swietenia macrophylla | reverse complement strand
ATTAATGAATTAATTGATACCATTTGAATATTTATATAATAAATTTATTCTTTTTAAAATAGATTATGGATCTTATATAGAGTAATAAGTAATTCTAAATAAAATATTTATTTTTTAATTAGTCAATTTATAATTTAAAAAGGGTAAATATGTCCTTTTATAAAATCTTTTATAGTATTACTCCAAATATGTATCTTTTGGTTATCTAACTTATAGTTTGAAGAGAGAGAAATATATATTTTTAACAAAATTTATCATAATATAAAATTATTACAAATATTTATTTTTTAGTTAGTTAACTTATAGTTTAAAGAGGTGTAAATATATTTATTCATAAAATTTATCATAATACAATTTATTTTTAATTTATTAAATTAATTTTTTCCATAATTTTTTAATGAAAAAGCCAAAAAAATGAAAATGAACAAAAATACTCTTATAGCCAAAAACTTAAATATTTCTTTCTTTTCTCGTTCTCATTTATTATCTTCTCTCTCTTTTTTTTTTTTTAATTTACTTACAAAATTTGAGATATTATTGTTATTTAAATATTTTATTTGTTTCGGTATAATTTATTAGAATTTTTGTTTGAGATATTACTTTTTTGTCAAAAAATTGAAGAATAATGAAAATTAAGATTTCAGCCCGGGGTGTGGGAGGAGTTTCACCCACCACATATAGCGGTGTTTGTAACACTTTAAAAAAAATTTATAATTTATAAAAATATTAAAGGACTTATTTGTAATAATTTCTATGAATGAGAAAAGCCAATAAAATTGGCCTCCTTAGTTTCGGTCATGGTCAGGAAGTGTTTGTAATATTTTGAAAATTTTATGATTTATAAAATTATTTAGGGATCTATTTGTTATAATTTAAAAAATTTTTGTAAATTTTTATAATTACTAATATTTTAAAAATTACAAATAAAAAAACCAATTTTGATCACCCCAAGAATTGGTTTCTTTCCACACCCTCCAATATTTTTGGGTCAACATTTTCGATTTTTGGACCAAAAAATTTTCAACAAATGCGCACCAAAAAAAAAAAAAATCAAAATTTCACCCCTTGTCAAAATTTGTCCTAAAGTACTATAAAAAACACAATAGAGACTGAAAGAGAAAATAAAATTTATATTTTAACTATATAAGAGTATTTTTGTTCAAAAATATTAATTTTAATTTATTTAATTAATAAATTATAAAAAAAAAACTATAAATCAATTAATAAAACTGATTAATTTTAAAAATTTCCCAAAAGTTCTACTACCCTTTTCTAAAAGTGGAACTATGCAATGATCCTGACAAAATAAGATGATTTCAACTTCAAAACAACAAGTTTCCAAAACCCAAGAAATGATTCATTCTTTTACTTTCCAAGTTCAATGTTTCTAGTCCGATGAACATGCTTCAATTTGCTGCAAGTTTCAAGCCTAATAAACACGTATCATATTACTATTTCAAGTTGTAAATCCAATAAAAATTTCAGATGCCCATTTGCTATCTTTAACAAGTTTAGACATCTTCCTAACTTATTCGTTGCATTCTCAGCTCTTCCATTGTAATTCTGCGACTGCTACCGCAGTTTCCAACTTTCTTTCCCATTATGCAAGATTTCCGAATACAGCACATAAGTTGGAAATTACAACAAAAGAAGTAGACATTGTGACGTAAAAGTTAGGAAATGAAACTTAGAAAGAAGTATCTGTCATTGCTACAACTACATGCGCCTTGTCCCTCCCCTCCCTTTAATGCATTGGCAAAAGCACAGCAGTCTTGTAGATGTGAAAATTAGAAAAAAAAAAAAAATGCTTTTGAGCCAATGAAATTCTTTTCCGCAGATATCCCACTTGCTCGCTCTAATGGCAACCATAAGATCAGTGCAAATATCATGGACTGACTGCTTGTATCACCAGCCAAGCTGCTGATTCAGGATAGCCAAAATTAGAGGTCAAGCACAAATTGCCAGAAATTCAGGCAGATGTTACAACTGGACACGACAATTATCAGCCATATAAATCCTACAACTTAAGAAGCAGGGAGTATGGAACCCGGAAAACACAGTAAGAAGGACATAAATTTACATGACTTCTAAGTACAAAGTCACTGTTTATTTTAGTTCCAACAGAGGAATGGTTTGTGTAATTACTGCATTACGTGAGTTTCTAGTCTTCAGTCCATTGAACCCCGTGTTTCGCCCAAAGATAATATGCTCCAACGGGACCTCTACCTCCCAGCTCATACAGTTCTGGTGCAATATGGTTCTTGTCCATCTCCTGTAGAACAGGGGTTAAAATATTCCATGCAGCTGTGAGCTCATCGCTTCTCATAAAAAGATGGTTGTCTCCATCAATAACATCAAGAAGAAGATGCTCGTATGAATCAGGCACCTCCACATTATATCTATGGTATTGACACAAAGGCAAGCACATAAAGGATAATAAAGGTGATTACAACATCATCATAGCAAAAACATTAGTAGAAACAATAGTAGTTTTGTAATGCAAAAGTGCTTACTTGTCCTTGTATAGCAAATTAAGTTCCGAAGCATCCAATTGCAAGCCTAATCCCGGAACCTTATTGTTAACTCTGACTAGGATGGCTTCATCGGGCACATCACATAAAATTAGTTCATTTGTGGCAAGGTTGATATTATGTCCGATACGTTCACGATAAATGTTTCCTGGAACATGATGGAACTGTATGCGTATCTCCACTCTGCATCAATAACAAAGAATGCTCGCTTACTCTTCATATCCCTTTTTTTTGTAACTAAAGAATTTCAGAATTCCACAACCCAAATATATTCTTGGAATGTACAGACCACAAATGTGCAATTTACCTGTGTTTGTTGAGGCCCATGCCAGCTTTAATTAAGAAAGGGACACCATCCCAACGAGCATTATCAATGTATAATGCAGCAGCAAAATATGTGGGGGTCAGACTGTTCAAATTTATGTCAACCTTGTCTCCAGAAGTAGCTTTATATTGGCCAAGAATCACATTGCTTGGTTCCAATTTGCAGATTGATCTCAAAACCTTGACCTGGAAAGAAGCTTCTTATCAACATCATGATACACAATTATTTATTAATTTACTGTGGTAGGAAATGCAACAATTTTTTAACAGTAACACTGCACATGAAACGGGATTATCAACAAAGTTTCTTCAAAACCAATGCTGATAAGCTTGCAAGAACTGAGCTTTGCCTCATAAGAAATTAGTATCCTTCTCTGTTATCCATAAAAATACACATTTTTTCCAATCACGTAACCAGAGGATGGCAGATATTCCGCAATTCCAAAAGGCAGGTGCTTTTCTACCTCTGCCGAAGCCCCAAACATTTTAATTAAGGCAATGAAGCTGAGGACACAGAAGAGAAATGAGCAATTTCGAAGAGCTTATTCCGCAACTTTATTGCTGTCAGACTGAAAGAAAATAGGTGATCCAGGCTATCTAAATCTTTCTTACACATTTCACAAACCAAAAGGAAGATAAAGACATCTTGGAATTTCTACTGCTCGAATTTCGCTTAAAACAGATCACCTTTCAGAAAGTGCAGGTACCTTTTCATTCCGAATATCTTCCCCGTCAAGACTTATGGGTGGTTCCATAGCAAGCAGCGCTACGGTTTGGAGTATATGACTATGTACTATGTCTCGAATGATACCATAACCATCAAAATATCTTCATATAGCCAAAAAAAAAAAAAAAGAGAGAAAGAAATTAATAAGAAGATATCGTACAATGAATTGTTACTCAAAAACCAATGAAAGAATTATATTGTGTACCTTCCGGACTGCACACCCGCTTCTTCTGACAAAATGACCTGCATAAAGATTTAAACAGGCAGTGGATAAGCTGTGTACAGTAAAAAGCACAGGTGGACGTCATTGTATGTGGTGAAAGAAATAAAATTACCTGTACACTGCGTATGTATGTTCGGCTCCACAATGGCTCAAAAATTAGATTAGAAAACCTTAATACAGTAAGGTTCTCAATGAGATTCCTCCCTAAAAGATGATCAATCCTGCAAGATTGAAGAAATAAATAAGCTACAAAAGAATGTCCACACAAATATTTACACATTTATATGTATATAAAACGAGTATAAATAATGAGCCTACTTGCCTGTATAGCTGCTGCTCCTTGAACTTAGAAAGAAGAGCCTTTGTCAGCCGATGAGAAGATGGTGCATCAAACCCAAAAGGTTTCTCAATTATTATACGATTCCAACCTTTTTGGGTTTGGGCACTATCAGCAAGAGTGGATGCAACATCTAGAAGTGCTTCTTGCGGCACAGACAAATAAAATATTCTGTTTGCTCTGGATCCCCCCTGAGGTGGAGATAAGCTGCTATAAGATCAATCATGAAAAGCATATTGGTAGATAATGGGAAAATCAATTGTAAGAGCTTAAAATAGCACCGACTTGCTTACCATAATAATTTTTACTTTTAGCTAACAGCTTTTTATTTTTTCAACTAAAGTCTGCATGTGACTTCATTTTCAGCATTCATACATATGTTAGGATAGGATTACTATGTTTAATTTTAAGCCAATCCTGAGTTCAGTGAATGTAAAAAGAATTAGGATAAATTATGTAGGGCCCGCACAAATTATCTTGGGACCGTAAGTGTTTTAAGTCTAAAATATAATTTATCAATGGTTCAAATAAACATTTTAACATATTTACTTTAGTTTTAGAGTATTAGTTTACTTAGTTAACAATATCAATTTTAATATTAATTAATTATTGTAAATTAATCTAATTTGTTTTTTGTATTATTAAAAACATAATATTGAATTGACATTCATTTAAATAACTTTAATTAGTTAATAATTTCAATATTTAGTTCATAATATTAAAGTATATATTAAAAAAAATACTTTTATATATTCAATAAATAATTTAAAATAAGATTAATACATTAAATATTTAGTTTTCTTAAAATTAATTTTAATTGATGCAATCCAATTCTATCATGTGCAACACCAAACAAAATATAATATTAAAAATAGTCCAATCCAATCCTAACCTATCTAATCCTATATAATTTTATCCAATTGAATCCGACGTACCAAACAAGCCTTATTGTAAGACATACATTTTCATCTGAATAGAAAAAGTAAATTTTTTTTTCACTTTTATCTTAAGTATGAAATCTTCATGTGTTGTTTAAATTTTAATTCTCGAAAAAAAAAGCTCTTATATAATTCATTCATTTCCTTTTCCTATAAAAAATCTAACCTTGTGTGTTAGTGTATTATATTTCTATTTTTGATTGCTTTTTCATAAATTAATAACTTAGAATAATTGATATTATGACTTTCTTGAATTATTTAGAAGAATCATCAAACTATTTAACTAGTAAAATTTATAACATATTTAATACCTAAAATGACAAAAATATCAAAGTAACAGTTTTTAGATGTTTTTGTTAATAAAAACATATAACTTAAAACTAGATGTCAAAAAAGAAACCAAACATATAATTCAGATATGTATTCGGACCTATGAAACTTCAACTAAATTTAGACCTATTTATCTTGTCAAACAAAAATAAAAATACTACCTTAGTCAACAACAGTTAAGAAAATTATTAATTTTTTCTTTAGAAGTTGAACATGCTAAAAGAGAAGCCAACAAATAGTTAACTTGTAAACTATGATTCATTAGTATACATACCATTACAGATTAATAAGCTTCAATTTGCTATTTCTCTGTTCTTAACAGAGTCATAAGTTTGAGATGAATAACAGTGGAAATAACAAATACCATCAAGGATATGTTCAATATTTTTAAGAATTTGGCTCAAATTATTACATAAACCATAAGCTAATTAATCCCAGTAAACATATCCAAGTCATGTGACTCTAGTTTTGTCATAATTTTTACTTCCAAAATTAATGTGCATGCCGTGGCCAATAATTCTATAATGAAGGGCAAATTGTCTCTTTTTAAATAAAGCAGAGATATGTGATTTTTTCAACATACCTCGATATGCTCCATCAATAACATTGAGCTTTAACATCCCTTCTCGATTATCATAACCTCCGTCAACATAGTACGTTCTGCTGAGAAAAGCATCAATTTTGTCACCGCAGCTTTCTCTGAAAAGTTGTTGAAATCATTATGGACCATAGAATTAAAGAACTCAAGGATTTAAACAAGAAATTCAATGGCAGGAAAAGAGAGTGTATGAGGTGATATGAGATTCATACTGATGATCAATGCGGCAAGTCAAAGTTGCAGCTATGATGGATCTCAGGTCTTCATCTGTCAAATTCTTTCTTGAATAACCAACTATTCCCACATTCTACAGCCATGGGAATGAAAAAACCAAGAAAAATCAGAAACTTATCAAAAGCATTTGGAACAAGTGATTAATAAATAGAAAAATCAAAACAAAAAACAAAACAATAGGATTAATCAAAAAGAAGACTCTGGCCATAGCCATTCTAGACAAAAACACAAAGGCCTAACGAAAAAAAGAAATTGTGGTCCTACCTCAGGAAGAAAGCCACTATAATATAGAGCAAATAATGCCGGAAAAATCTTCCTTCTCGCAAGCTCACCAGTAGCTCCTATAACCGCAATGCAAAGTGAGGGTCCTTTACCACCCTCAACTGGAAAATTCAAGGAATGTGTTTGTATTTGTGAAGTTGTTCTTCTTGTTTCTCCAACAGAAACTGTGAATTCAACAACCTAGAGCCTTTTAAGCTTCCAACCACAAAAGAACGAATGATCTACACAGATAGACAACACAATTGTAGTAAAGGGCTTACAATAGAAATGTCATTACTAACCATTAGGTACAGATATTGCTGAAACACCTTCGGACTCTCGTTCTTCATTTGAAAAACTTGTTTCTAAATGACTAGCTAACTGATTTTTATCTTGATTCTTTATAATCTTGTATTCATTTAGTACTCCACGCTTCCTATTGCAATGTTTAAGGTTCATTCTCTCAAGTAACCATAGTTTTAAGCCACAAATCCTTTGGGAAATACTGGCAGATCCTCCATATAGCACAAAACGGACACCGGTCACAGTGTGAAATTTGTTTTCTGTGACCTACACACCAAAAAAAAGAGAGAGAGAGAGAGAGATAGAGAGAGAAAACTGCTTGTATATCATCCGATGTATGTTTGCATAACTAGTCCATGATATTCTATCGTTCCACCAAAACTTTGGCAAACAGTGTCATACTTGCACCACGTTTGTAAATCTGTATGCATCAATTCCGTAATAACTGATACCCAACAAATTAGTATAGCTTAGTTACTCAGTTTTCTGTTTTGATATTAGTAACTAAGAATGAAATTGTCACTTTAAATGAAGAAAGTTCCGTCAAGATAACTCAAAGTTCTCTACTTGACTATTTGGAGGCGTTTGCAATCCCACAATGGTTTTCTAATACTATGATAAAACTTGGAGCAATTAGATATAATTTTGAAACAATCTTGTTGAAAGCAGCAAAAAACAAAGTTTTACTGTTTTTAAATTTACAACTAGGCTTTAGCATTGTATCAGAAATCTGTTTCCGAAAACTTACAAGCATTTTTTCAATATATTCTGTATCCTTTTATTTTCAAAACAAAGATTCGTAACCAGATTGAAAATCAAATAAACTATCAGTTTCATACAACAGTTATTGATGACCCACAGCACAATTTATGCAAGAAATTGGTCCTTATAATTAATTTTGTAATAACTGTGATTCTTTTTTCCCATATTTTTCTACCATTTCCAAGAAACCAAACAGCCCATATACCATTTCAACAAAGTCTACCCAGTACCACAACTTACAATAACAACTCATGCTTAACAAAATAATCCCAATTCCCTTATACAAATACTAACCGGGAAGCTACGAGCAGAGACAGAGAAACCGCCGGAGATGGGTCTGCCGTCCAAGAACGGTGCCGGAAGATGTGAAAACGACACTGACATCGTTCGTTTCTCTTCAGCAGCTATTAAGGGTTTAAGGTTTTTAATCCATATATTGAAAAGCTTTAATTGAAAAAAAAAAAATGAACGATCACAGAGTGATTGAATCGAGGCAGGGGGGCTTTGACAATTTATGATGATGGTTGATTGATTTCATGTTTGGTAGAATTGAGAAAGACGGCGTTTGGTTAACACCTCACAGTTTCTCGCAGAGCTGCAGTAAATATGGTTTTGTCTGGCATTCTTAGTGTTAGGCGTTGCTTGCTAAATTGTAATCACATGGATTAATTATCGATTAACTTTCGCTGGATTTTTAGACAACCGTAGGCAGAATTATTTATAAAATCTATCAATACAAAAATTATTTTTTAATTAATAATATATTAAAAATAGTATATTACTCATGGGTTAGTTGTTTGTTAAAAATAGTAATATATTTTATTATTATTATTATTTTATTTTAGTTTTTAAGAATAAAATTTATTTATTAAAAATTTAAAAGTATAAAAATTATTGGTAAAAATATCTAAGTATAATTTTTTTAACTAAACAATTTATTAACAAAAATAAAACTAAACAAAAATAAATTTGATAAATATTTATTTTATATTCGAAAAATAATACTTTTTAAAAATAAAAAAATAAAAATATGCATATTTGATATTTGTAAATGATAAAATATTTGAAAAAATTATCAAGATTGTTACAATATACAAAACATAATTTTTATGCTTTCTATTTTTTAAAGAATTTTTTTTAATACTTAAAAATGAAAATAAAATAAACAAAAATATACATTAATATTTTCAATAAATCATTAAAAAAAGATAATTTTATATTTTTAATAAATCACTAATAAAAAATAATAATTGATTATTATCGTAAGAATATATTTATAATTTTTATATATAATTTTATTTATCTACAAATTTCACAGAAAGTATCCATTAATTTTTTTTTTAAAGATTATACTTTCGCTTACAAATTTGAAAGAAATCAAAATTTAACATGATAAAAATGAGTCAAAGTTTGATCATTTTAATTGATTAATTAAGAGTATTTTTGTGATAATACCACATGACACGAATTTAATGAATTTATTTGCTAAATTAAATTGACATGTTCAATGGATACTTCTAATTGTCAATATTCGAGTGGAGTTTGAGTGCTCTAATGTTGTTAGGCCTAAAATACAGAAGTAAAGTAATTGTTGAAGCATAGACTAGGGTGTTGAATCCACAAAACAAAAAAGTTAATTATCAACAAATAAAGATTGTAACATAAAACAATAAAAAAGGAAATAAATTTTGTGATTAAAGAATAAAATTAAACAATAATTGAATTGAAAGGAATATGATACAATGGAGAACAAGGTGTAGAGATTCACCTAACCCCGTTTCATTTAACTATTTCAAATCTTTGATTCTTATCTATTATTTAATTGTATGTTTTACATCCCAAATAATTTGAAAACATGAACTTTAAAAGATTAATCATGAAAATTAATGTATTTCTCTAGAGAAAAAATAATTATATTGAAGAACAACTACAATCAAGATCCGTTTTTTTCCAAGTTATCCAAATTTGACAACATATCAAGAGATAATATTACAATAAAAGAAAGATCAACTCATAAAACAAATCTATCATGACTAATCATATTCCAACAAGTTATACATAAAAAAAAATAATAAACTAGATTAATCTTATATGAAATTATTCTAAGATTATAAACACCAATAATAACAAATATTTGTATAAAAATCAAACATAAGCCTTAAAAACATTCTAAGAATCAAAGAAATGAATACAAAGAAATCTTTACAATGGAATCTTCTCTATGCCTTGTTGAGCCCTTAGCCTTAGTTACAATCTGTCCTCTCCATTCTTATAGAGAGAATGCAAGCGTTAAAAGGTTGAGCTTTCTCTTGTAGAAGTTGGCTCTTCTTAACATGAGAAAAAGATTTTATTTATATCCTAGCCCTAAAATGGATAAAAGATACCGAAAATATGAATTTGGGTTTGTCAGAATGCTAAGGCATCCACATCGCCTAGAGATGAGTGTTTTTTTTTTTTTTTAACGAGTGTAGCTAAGCATTACCTAATGGATTGTCAGGCTTTGTTCATTGACAGTTTGGCTCTCAAGTTTTAGGAAAAGAGGACTTGGCAGGCCATTTTGGCGCCTAGGTGCTATTCTTCTATTCATCAGGCACCTAGGCATTGTGCTTATTGTTTATTGGTTGTTTTGTGTGCTAAATAAACTCCTTCCGTTGCACACCGTGCTGTCTCGGAGCTTTTATTGATCAAATATGAGTCTTACAAGCACAAACACAGGGCACCCAAGGCTACTATACTTGTGATTTTTTAAATTCTTTAAAAGATGTTTCAATTTTTTTTCTACAATTTTTAAGTATTATTTACTATATATTTAATTTTTTTTAATTTTTTATTATATATTTTAAATACTATTTGAAATTATATTATATATTTTATTTTTTATTTATTTTAAATTTTACAAAAAATATTTCAAGTCTCGTATACATAAAATAAAAAAAAAAGCACTATTTCCTTTAAGTATTGTAGTCAAGATCATAAAATTAATACATATTTATTTTTGTTAAATTTGAATAATAAAAATAACGTTTTTAATCTCTTTATATTCTAAACGTTGACTCGCGTACACACATTTAATTATGTATTTTTATAATTTATCACTTAATTAAGTATAATATAACTAATAATTTTTTGAAACTAACAAATTAATTCAAGTGTTATCCCAGCATGATTGCTTATATAATATTAATGTACCATAATCCAAAATTCTACACTTGTCCCATTTTAAGGTATGGTAATCCCACACAACACCAATAATGCCCTTTTGTTAATTAATTTATAACAATTCTTTTAATTCCTAATAACATGATATATGATTAACTTTATGCCTATATTATCTTTACGCTAATTTAAGAGCAGGAATTTATTTAATTGGAGAAATACGTGAAGAAATTTTGTTAATAAATTAATTAATAATTTTAAAATCTTGCATATTAGTCTCTTAAATAATGTGTATTCAAAACTAAATTTGTGGATATTGATATAAAATACTTTAAAAATATTTATATATTTATTAATTCTAAAAATTAGGATTCTATTCAAAAGAAAATGCAAATTTTGTTTAATATTTTAAAAATTGTATCCCTAAATTTTATTGAAATGATTGAAATATGTTGGGTATTAAATTATTTTTAATACTGTGATAGTGAAAATTTGATATTAAGAATTATTATATCATTTTAATCTAAATTAGCAATTTATTTATTGTAAATAAATAAATTATGTTATTATTTGTTAGAGCATAGAAACTCATAGACATAATCCTACTGTGAATTACCTCTATTTTATCCTAGAGTCGTTTGGCCCTTTAAATAATTTACTAAAATAATTCCTCTATTTAAATTTCTCATTCAACGAAGTGGTCACATTCCCAGCTTATTGCTATATCAAATCAATTATTTCAATGTGAGCAGTAATGGAGGATAAAATAGTCAAGAAGAACACCCACCATCATCTTTTGTTTATCAAATTGCCACCAATTTTTTTCATTATTATTGGGTGAATAATTGCATTTATGGGTCCTACTTTCTCATCTAATATTGACATATACCCACCATTTCATTATCAAAATTATTATTATTATTATCTAAAAAAAATTGTATAAATAAAAAATTAACTCATTTTTAAACAAAAAAAATTTGAATTTCAATTATTACTCTCTTATATCATTTGAAAAGATTTTAATTTATAAACTAAATACTCATTATTAATAAAAGTAGATACGATATTAGTTTAAAATTTACAATAAAATACAATATTTGTAACAATTTAACACATATTATAGGATAGAATTAACTTAACAAATATTGTTACAATTACCTATTTTAGTGATAAAAACCTTATTAATACAATGCTAGATCAATTCAGTAGTCACAATTATATACAAAATTTGTGATAGTATGTCGTATTTTATAACTCGAAATCAACATGATAAATTTTATTATAAATTCATAATTTAATTTTAAAATTAGTACCAATACAATATTATATCAAAATATTACATTGTATTTACAAATTAAGCGGAAAATTTATAGTAATATAAAATATCATATAACATGAAATCAACGTCACAAATTTTGTTTCAAATCCTCCTATTAATATCAAAAGTAGTATCAATACAACATTAGATGATTATTTACAATTAAATATGATCTTTGAAAAGTATCTTATAATATGAAATTAAATTTTTTTTAACAAATCCTTACTCTAATGTTAAAAATGTCGATTTCATTTATATGTTTAATTCATTACATTTCATGGCTATATGTTATAAATCTCACAATAGAAAATATCAATACATACCTTCAATTTTTTTTTTTAATTCTCTTGTTTACTTAGGGAAATAAACTGTAGAACATGGGGATGGTTGTAACCGAACATGGTGTCATCCTAATAAACATACCCAAAACAAGTAATCTTTTTTCTTGTAAGGTAAAAACCAAACACAAAATCTGTCATGAGAAAACCCGAAAACGACAAACCATTGGATAAACAGAACAGAGAGAACCAAATAAACTTTAAAACTTACTGTTTAAAAAAGTCGTATAATTGTATGTTACACATGTAACAGTCCAATGAAGGTCACTGACAATTACATATAACAAATATAGAAAAAAAATTCTTTTTCTTTTTTGTTTTTTTTTTGTTTTTTTTTTTTTGTGGGTTCGTTGAAAGTGACCCTCCACTCACATTCTTTATATTTTCTCTTCTTTTATTTTGTTTTTTTTTTTTTTTTATTTCTTTCTTAATCTGAGGGGAGTCTCTTAGTTTAGTGTTTTGAGTTAAAACAAAAGAAAAGATTGGTGGTCAAGTCATTTCCATTTTTCTCTTTTGGGGTTCTCTTATCTTTCTTTGTTGTTGATGATTTTACAGGTGAGGATTACCATGGACTTTTTCTTTGTTACTTTGATTAACAAACTTAGTTTATAAACTCGTAACGTAGATTAGTTTCTGGGTTTTTAATACTTTGATTATCTTTGTTTCTGATCAATTGTGGCTGATAATTGAGTTTTGATTTCGTTTTTGGTTTTTATGGGTGTTATAATTGTTATTAGTCTTGTGATTAAATGGGTTTGTTTGATTTTGATCATAGCTTGGTTGTTGGTTGAGATCATGTGAAAATATTTGGTTTTCGAATTTCGATATCTGTCATTGTTTCTCAGTTGCTTTGTTAGTTTGTTTTTTGTGGCTGTAAATTCTGATATGGTGTGCTGTTCTGTTATTGAAATTTTGGATTTTTCATAGAGTTCATGCTAAGTTTGAGCAAGTATGGAAGTTTTCATCGAAAGGATTCGAATTTTCCGTGCTTTAGTCTTTTCAATTTGATCTATAACTCAAATTGTGTTTCCTACCATCATCTATGCGGTCAATGTTAAATTTATGGCTTTGTTTATGAGAATCAAGGTTCATATTATCATCGGATGATAATCGTTAAACCACAACTTAAACGTTTTGATTATTATTGTTTTTCTTTTTTTTTTTAATCAGTTTTATGACTGATGAACTATATTTTATGTTTCCTAATGCAGGTGCCTAGGGATTAATTTCAATTTTTCATGCTATAACACATTGTCATTTTAATCTCAGTAGCTGCTCATGGGGTCCGAAGGGCCACCAGCTGTAACCATTCACGTGACAGGATTTAAGAAATTTCATGGAGTTTCAGAGAATCCAACTGAGACAATTGTGATCAATTTGAAAGAGTATATGAAAAAGAAGGGTATGCCGAAAGGTTTAATTATTGGGAGTTGCACTATTCTTGAGACTGCTGGACAGGGCGCAATTGCTCCTCTATACCAGACATTGCAGTCAGCCCTAAGCGAGAAGGATTCTGAATCATCAAATTCTCGGAGAATTATTTGGGTCCATTGCTAACTTATATCATTTTACATTTTTTCAGTATTATGGATATTGCTTCAATTTTTTTTCCCTTTTTTTTATCCTACATTATTGAAGGAAATTAATTGTCTATCAACAGATGGTTATAGTAAATTAGCTCCTACAAATAAAAACCTGTCGCTAACTAGATTGATTGATTGTCCCGATATTCTGTCCTAGGAAACCTGAAGGAAATCAAGCTC
>CP135569.1:431908-480058 GCA_032401905.1 Swietenia macrophylla | reverse complement strand
AAAAAATTAAAATGCATTGCATTAAAAATATAAGCAATAGATAATTAAAATTTTTATTTTTTATAAAATATTAATAAATACGTCATTAGTGAGGAATTTTTCAAATAAAATATTATGTGTTGCTTACACTTGAAAATTTTATACTTTAACCAATTAAGGATGTAGGTTCTCTATCCTATTTAATTTTTTTCTTTTTTTCTTGTTTGTTTGTTTTTTATTCAAATCAAATACTTATTTTTTTATTCAATTACATTACTTCCTAAAATCAGATGTTTTAAATTGGAACAAATTATTAACAATGGATATTTTAGAATCTAACTAAAACAAATCTTAATAATGTTTCATTGCATATATGGGTGGCAATACTAGTCATGGCATGTTTATTCAATTTGAAGTAAATAAATTAATTCAAATTTTAAAAATTTGATATGAATAATAAACATGTGGTATTTATGTCACCATTTTTCTAATCATGCCGTATTTATGTTTAAACTACTAAATTCATTTATTTGTCTAAGATATAAATAATAAACAAATAAATAAATTATAAACGAATAAAAGTATTATCTCAATTTATTTATGATCTATTTACAATTCATTTATGATCTATTTATTTATAGTATCTAAACGAATCGTCTTAATTCATTTATAATATATTTATAATTTGTTCATAATTCGTTTATTAATCATATCTAAATTATTTGTATAATAAACAAATCTTATTTATTTTTGATATTTTTTAACATGATTAATAAATGAATTAAATTGAATTCGCTTCTATATGCAAAATATGAAAACAACACGATATGAATACAACACAATAATTTAATTTGCCACCCTCATTTGTATTTGTCATTTTATTTATCTGAGGAAAATATTGTAAAAAAAATCTTTATTTACCATATGCATTTTGGCAAATACACTCCTTTGTTGGTTTCCATCAATTCATAGTTGAAGTGACAATGTAGTATATTTATATAGTGCAGGATATAATTTTTTAAATTAATTTACAAATATATTATCTCTATTGCTAATTTTTTTTAAAAAAATAAACACATTGATTAAAATATAAGTAAGACATAATAAAAAATTTTATCTTTTGTTATAGAATATTAACAAATATATAATTATAGAAGAACCATTTCAAATATAATATTGGAGAAAAAAATTGTTGCAAATAAAAAAATTGAAAAAACCGGCTTTGTTACATTTGCTAGAACATTACATTCATTATTTTCAGTCATTGGATTCAACTAATTTAGATCAGTGAATGAAATTATTTCAAATTTAAAAAACTAAAAAAATTGGCTACCAGTTTAAACTTCACAATTCAAGCTTCTTCTTGCAAACCCTTCATTTTCATTTTCTTCTTTATGACCCAAACTTGACAATCCAAGTTTCTTCTCATAAATCCTTCATTTGCATCTTACTCTTCAAGAACTAGTTTTGCATCTTCTTCTTCAAAACTCATATATGCATCTTCCTTTTCTTCTTCTTCTTCATGATAATAATTTAGATTTTTTAAATATTTAAAATATAAAAAAATTAAAAAATATTTGTGAGTTAGTTCTCTTTCAAAGATTAAACTTTTTATTTATTTTTACTATAACTTATTTGTGATTTTTTATATTGATGTAATATATATGCTATTTTTGGTGTGTGGAGTTAGATCTAATATGGGTTTTCTTATTTATGGACTCTGAGTTGACTATGGATAATAAAAATTCTATTCATGAAAGGATACTTATTTGCTGGTGATTTGCTAATTTTTGTGATTTTTGGTTAATGGGTGTTTTCTTGGGTTTAATTTGTTCTATTTTGTGCAAAATAATCAATTATTTTTGTGTCATTTATATTTCTAATCCTGTAATTAATGGCTTGATTAGAGCTACTATGTTTTTGGCTACTTTAATATGTTGATTTGATCATTTTGTAGTCCATAATTTATGAGTAGTTGATTTCTTATAAATATGTGAAAACGTAATTGCGTATTTTTTTATTTTACTTGGCCAGTATTTTTTGTTATTGTTGTCTATACTATTGATTTATAGTGCTAGTTAGATTTTTCATGTCCTATCTTAAATGGTGTTGTTTAAACAAAATCATTATGTGTCAATTTTATATTAGCCTTGTTATTGCACGATTGCTACTAAAGTGAGTCGAAATGAATACGTTGATTACAAAGTATAAATTGTGTTAACTCTTTTAATGTGTTTTTAGAAGTGATATTTTATCTTTGGGAATAAGTTGCAATTTATGTTTCTATTGTGATTTGGATTGAGTTGTCTAATTTCACTATGTTGCTAAAATAGCTGGGATATTTATTTCATGTTGCATTATTGCTATATTTTAGTTTATGCATGTAGAATGCATATTAAATCCTTAAAACTTTTTTAGATACATTTCATATACGTTTAAAATATGTTATAGTATTTTACGCATATAAGATTACTACATCGAGTATATGTATACTTAGTTGATATAAAATCAAGATATAAAATACATTGTATTTTTTTTATATATACTCAAGCATTAAATTTCATGATTTTAGGTTATATGTTATGTTGTATAAGTGTTAAAAACTAATATGATTTTATAAGAATATTTTTGTAAATTAGTGAATAAATTATTTAGTAAGGATAAAAAATATAAATATAAATTTTGTTAAGACTATTTTTCAGATTTCACTTTCAGATAAAGATAATGTTTAGGTGAATTAAATAAAATCTTGGCCTAATTTACTAAATAAAGCCTAAGCCCGAATTCTACATAATTCTACCAACTTCTCTATTTTTCTATCATTTTCTTCCAAGCTATTTAATCTCTCTTTCTCCCCATCTTTCCTTTTGGCTGCCACCTCCATCCTTGCTCAATCAACATTTTAGTTTCAAACAAGTTTTGGGAAGGTTCTTTAGCCTGGAAAAATCAAGGAAAATAAGCCTTACATCAATTGTTTTTTTTATTTTTCACCTAGGGTTTATTTAAGGAGAAATCCAAGGAAAGAAAATTTGAGAAAAATTATAAATTTGGGAAGTTTGAGATAAGTATCTTGATCATTATTTATACTTAGAATCATGTTAGAAACCAATAGGAAGTATGCTATAAATTGTTGATATTGAATCCTAGTAAACCAAAATTTTAGTACATGTAGATATATGCTTTTAGTATGATTTTATGATGAATTTGATATTTATGTGAATATATGTTAAAGAGTGATTTGATAAGGTGTGTATGCAAATATATTTTGATGTTTAAATAGATATAAATTTATATCTGGTTGTCGAAAGGAATGAATTTAGTATTATATATATGTAAGAAGCACGAAATAAAGTTTAAGGAAATGTAGCTAGCCAAATTTGGTGTATGTGTGTGTGTGTTTTTGTATTGTTTCATATATGATGAAAGAATTATGAATTGATGATCAAATTGGTAACTAAATTATGTTAAGGATATGTAGATAATTATATGTTTATGTTAAATGAAAAAAAAAATTCATTCATAAATATGGTGAATAAGATAGGAGAATAAAAAGTGGTGTAGGTGAAATATTATTGGAATGCCAAAGTGATTAAAATTTTCGAGAAAAATCGGAGATGGATTTCAATATAGGAAATATTGATTTTATGAGTTTTTTCATTTTATTTAACGGTAATATTTTTCTTAAGTTGAATGTTATATGTTTAATAATCATTAGAGAGAAATTAAAACATTATGTTGGTCTAAATTATCCTACGAAAATTTTATTGGTTTTAGGTAAAATTTTAGTATTATGTTAGAGTATATTTTGGATATGGAAAGTTTGTATTGGACTTGATATGGTGACAAATATGAAGTAATTTATTTAGGTGAAAATTAATACCTAACTATATCAAAAATTACATATTTAGTATCCATATTTAAAACATATGAAAAAATTGAATATCGAAAACCATCTAAAATAACATAAAAATAATATAAAATTATATATAATTATTAAATTAATTAACAAAAATTAAAAATTATGTATAATAATTTATTAATATTACAATTTCAATTTTCATTTTAATATTACCTTCATATGTTATTTACTAACTTATTATTTATATATTTAATAAAAATTATTAAAACACTTATTTAATTAATGAATGGAAATTAAATTAAATATAATTGTCATGGGCATTTACAAACCTTAAGTATTGCAGAGGGCTACTATGATATCTTAGGTCAAAAGACTAATGATACATTAGTACGGTTGTATGATAATCATTGGCTATAAATAATCATCGATGTGATTCATTATATTTGGTCACATTCTATAATACATTTTCTAACGTATTACCCATATTCATACTCTTGTGACATTAAACTCGTCACCCAACTATTAGCATCGTATACTAATCATTGATAGCAATGAAACATATCAGTCATACAATGTCATTATATCTAATGATATCATCTCAATTGAGAATAGATTACGATGTATTTAAATCAAAAACTCTATCATCATATCTACAACTCTTTACAGATAGAGTTATGACACATAATACATCACGGGATCTCGTTTTGCATATAAATTAAAGAATAATAATTGAATAGATATAAAATGATATAATTGTTATTATATTAATTGTAAATAATTTTACAACTATATACAAAAAAGACTAATACCTCTAAACTTTTTGACACAATTGATTTTAGGAAATAACTCTAGCAATGGTTGACATTAAACTGAAAAAGATTAACATTGAATTAAATATATGTAACATAAAATACCAAACACATGTAAAATTTAGTTCACATATAATATAAAAATCTTGAGTTAATAACAAAATTTTAGATATCTATTATAGTAATAAATTACACAATTAATAACTGATTGTTATTATTGTTGTTGTTATCAATATTATTGTTTTGTTATTGAATTAATACATTAGGTTTAATTGTAGATGGTATAAGTAGATGGCATAATTCAAACGGGGTAGTATAAACTTATGCTAAAATTAATATAATAAAATCTTGTCAATCTTTATTTTAAATAATCAATTTTATATATAATTAATTTTTAATAATTAAATAAATTATATATGATTTATTTTCACATATTTTTAGTTAAATAATTCATAACTGGATGCACATTATCACGGCATGAGGTGTTTATATAGTAAACAATATTTAAAATAGAGTGCATAAAACTTGAAATATTCAATGTAAGACTTGAATCAAGGTGTACACTAATTTTAACGACTGTTTATTAGAGTATCCACAGACCACAGTTATTGTTCATTAAACTTGAAACACTAATATGATTCTTGAAACTAATAATGTGATATTTGAAACAAGCAATACAAAACTCGAAACACCATTAGAAAAGTTAAAATCAAGGTGCACATGACCATGTCACAAGTGTATTTTGATACGAATAACTATATACTAAACTTAAAATGCTAGCACAAGAGTTGAAATAGTGTGCACATAGACTTTTGAAAATTGTTCATTAAAGTGTTCAGAGCTCATGGTTACTGATTATTAAACTTGAAACATCAATGCACTTTTTGAAAGCTATAATGCAAAACTTGAAATGTTTTTGCACAATACTTGAAACGCTAACGCACTTCTTAACACCAGCAACACAAAACTTGATACACTTTTGTATGATACTTAAAACAAGTAATGGAAAACTTAAAAAACCAATATAAAAATTGAAACCAAAATACACACAGTCATATCATAAAGTCTATTATGATATAAGTACCTATTTATTAAACTTAAAACATCAACATCATTCTTGAAATTAGCAACACAAAACTTGAAACACTACTATATAGTACTTGAAAAAATAAGTAACGAGAAATCTAAAATGACAACGCAAAAGTTAAAATAGAGTACACATAAATTTTTACAATTGTTCGTTAGCGTGTTCACTAGCCATGGTTATTCACTAAACTTGAAACACCAATGTTATAGAACCTTTCCTTTAGACCCAAGGGATAATTTTATTTTTTTGCACTTACATTATATTTTCATTCATGTGCATGTTCCATAACTGGTGAACATATTATCAAGGCCTATTATTTATTTTTATGAAGTTGAAAGTCTAAACTATTATTTATTTATTTATATGATTTATAACAAATGGTATTTTTGAAATTTAAAAAAAAAAAGAAAGGTTAAGTGGCTAGAGTAATGATCTTAGATTGATTATGAGTTGTATAAGAATAAAGAAACCTTGTCTTTAGATTTTGTTACATAAAAATAGGTTAAATAGCAAAAATTTTTTAGTTTTAAATTAAATTGGGTGTTTGCGTAGGTTGAGTTAGATTTTGATTTAAAATATATTTTAAGGGTTGATTTAAGTTTAGGATTTAAAGTTTAAGTTTAAGTCAATTTGAAAAGTGATTGAATTTGGCATCGATATGCGATGAAACGAATTGCCACTAATTTTAACCTTCTTATTAATTTTCTTGATTTATGAAATCTAGAATCATTTTTGAGCAATTTTGTAGAGACAAATTTGTAATACACTTAAAAAATTTCCAGCGAGTGCTGATAGGACTAATTTGGAGGTCATTTGCTCCATCAAAATTACTCATTTTTTATTTTTTCTTCGTTCTCGTTATTTCTCACTGCCTAAATTTTTGATCCAATATTGCAACCCTCCAGCTTTTATTCTCCGAATTTGAAATTATTATAGCAAGTATTGTAGTATGGGTATTGTAGCATATCGTGGTAGTGTTAGCTTAGAGTTGTGGCATTAAGCAATCTATTTTCATGTTTTGCAAAGCACTTTTAAACTCTCAAACAGTCTCTAAATTTAGTTATTCAAAAATTATTTAAAAAGTTAAGGAGTCTAATTTATTTTTTAAAGATATATATTTTAAAATTTTTATTCTATCTTTTTTAAAATTACCAAACTATCCTTAAAATTCATTTTAATTATAAAATAAATGTTAAGAAATAATTGTTGGTGATTAAATACATTATTGGTCTATGAAATGATTAGACTATTGATGAGATACATTCGATTGGATTAGTTTTATAAAATGGCCCTCAAGTCTTATATGTATTATATGTGAAATGATTTAATCTTTGTATTAATTGATGGGTGATATGGCCAGTGAACCGAGATTGGTATTGGTGTAGTTATAGTGTTATAGAAAGTAGCTTATGGATGGACTTGTGAAGAGGCCGCGTAGGTGATCATGTGCACTAAGTAAGGCTGTTATAAGAAAAACTATTCTAGGTAAGCCCACCAGTGAATGGTAACTTAAAAACAATCGCAATTATCACCACGTAACTATTCAAGCCAACATCAGTAAAGCGAACAATGTTCTTTTGCTTAGATATTGATATTTAATTAAATGAAAAGTAAAATAATAATATAGTTTTATAAACTTATATTTTTTATAAAAAAAAATGTATAACTTTTCATTGAATATACTCACTAACGGTCTGAGATGTTTACCCCAGACTAGGATGACACATGAAAAAGAAAGCCATTCCAATTGTTTATAAATGAAATACACAGGCCTAAAATTTTTCTTTTAAAATGTGACTTGAAATAAGATTTAGTTTTCATTGTGTGGGACTTTGTAGTAAATCCCAATATCTATTACTTAAACTCTATTTTTTTTTGTAATGATTTATTCACTGATTATTATATGCTCACCCCTCTCACCTTTTAATTTCAAGTTAGGAAATTGTATAGATATAGTCATGGTGTGGCACATAGGCAACTGTAGCTATTCAGGTAGGATCCTCTTAGCTCATGTTCGATTTTATATGGGTCCAATTGTAGATTATCATAATTTGCATTTTAAAATTTTATGTTGTTCTTTGAGAATTTATTATATATTTGAAGGATATTATTGTAAGATTGTTATGATTTAGAATCCTAAAAATAAATCTAATAGATGATTTTATTTGGTAAAAGTGATTTTGTAAGCCTTGTGAACTCTTGAGATCATTCCAAGTTAATGGGCAAATCTCGATAGTGCACAACAATTGTCAGTGTCAATTTCCTAGAATCAGGGCATGACAAACACAACATATCAAATTTTATATGTAATAAAGTAAACTCTAAATATAGAAGGAATCTATGAGCCCACATTTAGTGCAATTCGTCGAGGTAATTTGTAATTTCCACTGTTTACATTTGTATAAAAAAAACATTAAAAATTATGGTATCAATAACATTGATAAATTGTTTGAATATGTACATGCATTGCATTCTCTGCAAAATTCTTTTATAATTAATTTTTAAAATTTAAAATTTATTGCAATTTTATATATTATTTAAATAAATGTTTTAAGATTTGATATTTGACATTTTATTTAATGTTTTAAAAACAGCATTAATTTTGAAATTAAAATATATCTTTTAGTAAGAAGGCGTGCAAACTATATGTTCCTATGTTTTTGAAACAAACAACTTGATATGTTAAGAATGATTTTTCCTCTAAGTTGATAACTTACCATTAGTTGTAACCTAATTTTATTTATCTCTATCAGTTAAATACAAATATATTATGTTATCACCTTGTTGTTCTCGCCTTTTGGAGTTGTAATGTGAAATTTTCAGACTTAATTGTGATATTTAACATGCCTAATTAAAAATTTAAAACTTAAAAATAAATGTGATTGATTTTGTGGCAGCAAAACTTTATATAACATATAATTTGTTACTAACATATAATTCTAGTTGAAAATTCAGTTAGGCTTTTCTTATTATATTTTTACTATGTTATCAAGTAATTAAATTTTAAATTTATATTTTAAAACAACATATGATTAGATTAGCAAATTTTCAATAATCATTTTCTTTTTTAAAATTCCAAATATGAAGATGACGAACTGACTTGGTCCAAAGGAATACATTGAATGATTACAATAATATTAATGCTTATGATATAAAGCTTTCACCTTGAATTCTCTAGAAGTTCTCACTGCCTATGACATGATTGGGTGATTGAAATTGGTGTATCTACCAGCGAACCGTTAAGTATTTGATTAGCAACCAACTGATTTTTAGCCTTAGTGTAGATTATCCCAATAAATAAATTTTGAAGGCTCTTTACAAGTTATTTTTTCATCATTTCCACAAATCAGCTCCTGAAATCCACAACAATACTTGAATGGATCACCAAATCCTGCATGAAGTATATGAGTTAATGTTGGTATTGACTTTACAACTGTGCAAGAAGAGAATAATGAAAATGATTACTCAATTTTGTTGCATTGCTGATAAATGCATATGTTGCAGCATACATGACCACATATGTTATTGTAGCCTTCGGAAGTTCTGATCTCAGTTTGATCACTTTTTCTTTAAGCTGATTGTTGAACTCTATAGCCATGTCATTGCGTAATTTGACACAGCCATGCTCATCAACATTGTCTTGTGCGGATAAATTTTTATTTTGGATAACAAATGCAGGCAAGCAACCAATAGGCACCGTGTTATGTATTCAAAACTTTCTCCCTCCTTGTTTGTATATATACTGCATCAAAAGGATGATCCGGTTTTAAAGTTATGAGATAAATATTAATGTTAAGATAAATAAAGATATAGTGAGTGTGTGTCAGTTCGATATAATATAATCTTGATTAGATATCATATTACGCTAATGCTAGATCCAAAAACTTAAGATAAGAGTCAAATATGAGCATTTATAGACAAGTCTTAAAACTATATAATAAACAAATTTGTTAACTTACTTGAATAGATGAAGCTAGGGTGGTAACTAAGTTTATACTGTTGGACCAAGTTCATCAATTGAAGTAAGATGAACAAAGTCATTTTTTCCAATATCAAAAGTGTAAAAAGCCTTTGCAAAATCCTCCTGTTTTGGTAACTGCTCTTTCTCAGAGTCATTCATGGCTACGAAAGAATAATATATGAAAAACATCTAACATTAATATGTATGTCAAGAAGTAATTACCAAATCTTGATGGGCATGCCAGCATTTTATTATTCTATAGAAAGAAAGTACATGCAAATAATTAACCTTCATTGTAATGTTTTGTGGCTTCTGATTTCAATTCATCGAATTGATCAATTTGCTCCTGAAGAGAGGAAGTATTTGCGTTATCCGACTTTCTTATGGTTGATCCTGGCTCGGCAAAATATGCACCATGTCAAAAATTTCGTTTTTCTGAACTATTGCCATATCCACTCAAGTAAGGCAATTTCAAATGCTCAGCTGCACAAATGAAAGAAACTTGTAAATGGGATCTTCATATATTTTTTAAAGCATATATGATAATGGAATCTTAGAAATAAATTGTTACCAATGAAGTCTACGACAAGCTAATCATATATCTTCATTTTCTCTTTTTCCTCTTATCTTCTACTCTCTTAAAATTGATCAATTCATTTCATCTCTTCTCAATTCCTACATGAATTGACTCTTTACATATTCCCTTCATTTAGCTATGTATTCTATTCAAAGATTTCTCTCTCTCTGTTTAGAAATTTCAAAAGGGTTTTAAACCTTAGATTGGGCAAGTTCAATCCAACAACTTTCACAAATTGTCAAAACTTCTATTGAGTTGATTAAGATTTCTAAGTATATGAAAGTTTTAAATTTCCATTTATATAGTTATTTAAATTCAAATGGTTAAATGGGTATTCGTGTATTATGGATTGGTTTTTGAATTGTGAACTAAATTATAATGTTTGGAGAGTAAGTACAAGGTGTATGAGAATGAGAAAACCTCTTTATGGGATTTTGTTTCATGTAAATGGATTAAAGAGTAAGAGATTTTGGTTTTGTTATAAAAATGGGTTTTGCTAATATTGAGGTGGATTTCATTCAAAAATGCATTTAAAACTTGATTTGAGTTTTAGAAATTAGATTCAAAGTTTAGTTTCAAACTGATTTGAAAAGGATCGAATTTGGAGTTAATGGTGGATGAAACTACTTTTCACAAATTTCGACCTTCTTGTGATTTTTTTATTTTATGAAAAATAAAAATATTTTTGAGTAAATTATATTAAAACCTTTTTTTATTAGTGATGTATTGGTATTACTATAGTACTACAAAAAGTAGTCTACCGATGGACTTTTGTAAAGGCAACATAGGTGATAAGATATTAGGTGAAGCTGGTATAAGGGTAAATGTTGCTGATGAGTCCAGATAGTGAAAGATAAATGCAAGGACACCACAATTGTTACCTCGTGACTGCTCAGGTCAATGCTAATCAGTCGAGTAATGTTTGATGTTTTATAAACTGATTTCATAATAAAAAACATAGAAAATTTTTTTAAAATAAATTTTTTTATAATTTAACTTATGCATAATCGTAATACAATGACTCATTGGTGGTCTTAAATGTTTACCCCGACTAAAGTGGCAACTTGAGAACAAACAGGTAAGCCCAATCTTTTATAGAAAAAAACAAATACATATTTAGGCACATACTTTAAAATATGTTTTAAATTTCATGGTTGATTTTAAAGTGATGTAAAATTTTTCAATTAAATAATCGTAGATTATAAATTATTTTAATATCCTAATACATTCAAACCTTATGAATTTTATATTGCATAACTCTTCACTTATAAAATATATCTTATACTTACTTTTTCTCTTTACTATTTTCAGAATAGATCATACAATTGCTTCTTCGATGTGTTGGTAGTTAAATTTATCATTATACTATTTTAAGCATAGGCTACTTGACTCATTTCATGTTTTCAGATCCACTAGCAAAATGATTGTATGATATATTTTGTATATTTTATACCGCGTAGTGGAATGTTATTTAAATTTAGATATTCTAAGATTGTATAAACACTCAAGTTATATGAAATTCTTAATGTATAATGAATATTTTGTATTTAGATAAATATATTTTTATATGTGTATGTGCGCGTGCGCATGTATTTTATATATCCAAATGTAGTATATTATACTTAAATGCCTTACAAATTCTCATGGGACGTTCTATGTTAATGGGATATAACTCGAGAATATGTAATACTTATCATATAGCGGCCTCCAAATCAAGGCATGACACTTTCACTTTACTTGGTATCAATAATCTCAATATTAAACTATACAATTAAACTTTTTCTAGTTATTGGATACCACAATTAATATATCAAGTAAGAATTTTTTAATATTTATTCTCTTTAGACTAAAATAGAATTTCTAGTAAAGAAGAAAAAATTCAGTCTATATTGTCATAAAAATTATGTGCTTTCTAATCTTGACAAAGTTTAAATTAGAAAATAAAAAAATTATTATTATTTTTAGCAACCTTTCATTTAGGCACAATTTATTTGTCTAATTTTGTTGTTAGATAAGGCATATTTTTTTTTCTAAATGACTTGATCTTTATTGTATGATGAGCACAAAATATCAAGGAATTGAGCCTTTCATAGGGTGACAACTTAGGTTATGATATTATTGCACAGCATGAATTTGATATGAATAAATGGGTTTGGATTAAAAAAATAATATGAATTGTAAATGAATGATATGAATGCGATATGATCAATAATTTTATTAAATTTGAATTTAAAATTCTTAACACATGAATTCTTTTATGACGTATGATTAACTATTAAATGATTTTCTAAAGTTAATTATTAAAATTTTGATATTTTTGTTTTAAATCTTTTATATTTAAAAAAATATTTACCTATTTTTATTATATTCTAAAAGATTTGTAGTATATTTGGAATAAAATTGATGGATATTGCCTTAGTGGTAGTGTTATATATATTTTTTAAAATATAAACAATATGTTAAATGAATTACATGATTTTAATTGTGTTGGGTTAGAATTTCTAATTTTGAACATGATTGTTAAATAAGTTAAGTTTAAAGTTGGTCTTAAATATTTATATCATTGCTTGGCAATACACGAATGCAATGCACAAATTTGAATTACTGCACCTAATCTCTCTTCACAACAACTTTAAAATAATATTTTTTTAATTGGTCTCGTAGAGAAATAATAGATAATATTTACAAATATTTTATTGGTGATTCTATGACAACCTCTACAATTTGCCCTTATACTTAAAAAGAGAATATTATATTTAAAATAAATTATTACATCGAAGAACAAGTCTTTTATATTTTAAAATAAATACAAAATAATAAATTTTACAATTAATAGAGTAAACTCTACCAGTGAATGGAATCTATAGAGCCCACATTTAGTGCAATTTGTGAGGTAATTTATAATTTCCTCTATTTATATTTGTATAGACAACAACAATATAATTATGGTATCAATAACAGTGATAAAATGTTTGAAAATGTACATGCCTTGTTTTCTCTTTAAAATTTAAATTATAATTCTTTTATCATAAATTCTTATTCAAAAAATCTTCTAGACTTATAAATTAATTATTTTCTGCATTTTGAATAAAATAAATTAATGTGTAAAAACTTATAATTGAAATTTAGTTAAAATCTATATGAAACTTTAGTTAAAATCTATATGAAATTCTTTTGTCATAAAATCTTTTGGACTCATGTGAATGTAGTCAAAATCTACATGAAACTTTTTTCAACCCATGTTACAATATTCAAAAAAGAATTTTTTTCTAAAATATAAAATTAAATTGAAACATATTTTGACCCATTATCTTTAATTTTGTGATTGATTTGCACACTATGTAACATGAGCAATATTTATATAAAATTTTTAAATAAATATTTCTAAGATTTAATATTTGATATTTTATATTATGTTTCAAAAGCTGTATTAATTTTTTTTAAAATTAAAATATATATTCTATTAACAAGGCGTGCAAACTATATGTTCATACGTTTTTGCAACAAACAACTCGATAGGCCAAGAATGATCTTTCCTCCTTGCCACTTGTTGTAACTTAATTTTTATTTGCCTTTACCAACTGAATAAAAATATATTATGTTATCATTTTACTGTTCTCTCCCTTTGAAGTTGTAATGTTAAGTTTTGAGACTTAATTATGTAATCAAAAATTTAAAATTTAACAATAAATGTGATAGATTTTATGGCAGAAAAACCTTTATACAACAAATAATTTGTTACAAAGAGAGCTAGATAACCTATGATATGTGAAACTTAAGTTAGATTTTTCTTATCATATTTATTATGACGCTCTCACTTATCATATTCGTTATGATGTTATCAAGTAATCACATTCTAATTTTATAGTTTGAAATCATGTAAAACGAGATTAGCACATTTTCAATAATCATTTTCTTTTATTAAATCCCAAACATGACCATGACTAATTGACTTGGTCCAAAGAAACAAATTGAATGATTACAATAATATTAATGCTTATGATATAAAGCTTTCACATTTAATTCTTAAGAAGTTCTCACTGCCCATGACATGATTGGGCGATTGGAATTGGTGGATCTACTAGTGAACCGTTAAGTATTTGACCAGCAACGAACTGATTTGCAACCTGAGTATAATGTAGCTTATCCCAATAAATATGTTTTGAAGGCTCTTTACATGCGTACCCGAATCGCTTTCACCGTTTATCATTTTCTTCTCTCCACACATCAACTCCTGAGCTCCACAACAATACTTGAGTGGATCACCAAATCCTGCATTAAGTATATGAGTTAATATTGGTATCGACTTTACAACTGTACAAGAAGAGAATAACGAACATGAGTACCCAATTTTGTTGCACTGTTTATCACTTTGTCTTTAAGCTGCTTGTTGAACTCTACAGCCATGTCATTGCGAGATTTGACACAACCATGTTCATCAACACGGCCTTGTGTTGATAAATTTTTATTCTGCATAATAAATTCAGGCAAGCACCCAATAGGCCCCATGTTGTGTATTTGAAACGTCATCCCTCCTTGTTCATATATATCCTGCATAACAAGGATGATCCAGTTTTAAAGTCGTAAAACATATATTAATATTAAGATAAATTAAGATATAATAAGCATGTATAAATTCGATATAGGATAGCCTTGATTAGATATCATATTAGACTAATGGTAGATACAAAAGTTTAAGATAAGAGTCAAATATAAACATTAATAGACAAGTCTTAAAACTACACAAGAAACAAATTTGTTAACTTACTTGAATAGATGAAGCGAGGGTGGTAACCTAGTCTTTTAACTGTTGGACCAAGTTCATCAATAGGAGATAGATTAACAAAGTCATTTTTTCCAATATCAAAAGCTTAAAGAGCCTTTGCAAAATCCTCCTGTTTTGGTAGCTGGACGTTCTCAGAGTCATTCATGGCTACAAAAGAATATATGAAAGACATCTAAGATTAATATATATGTTAAGAAGTAATTACCAAATCTTGATGGGCATGCAAGCCTTTTATTATTCTATAGAACGAAAGCACGTGCAAATAATTAACCTTCATTGTCAAGTTTTGTGGTTTCTGATTTCAATTCATTGAATTGATCAATCTGCTCCTCAATAGAGGAAATATTTGCATTTTCCAACTTTCTTATGGTTGATCCTGGCTCGGCAAAATTTGCACCATGTCGAAAATTTCCTTTTTGTGAACTATTGACATATCCACTCAAGTAAGGCAATTTCAAATGCTCAGCTGCACAAATGAAAGAAACTTGTAAATGGGTTCTTCATATATTTTTTGAAGTATATATGATAATGGAATCTTAGAATAAATTGTTACCAATGAAGTCTACGCCGACATAACCATCACAAATTCTTTTATTTTTATTCGGTGGCTCTGGAGTAATTGCAGAGCCACCAGTGGCTGAATTGGAGTCACCAAAGTTGTAAATTGCTGGTAATTCATATGGCTTCAAACTATCACCATTAACGCAGTTCAAACCACCACATGAAAATAGAAAAAATCCAGCAAACAAAGGTATGAAACCACCATTTTAATTATGCCTGATTGTTTTGTTGATTCCTACCACTTCTATACATGCATCTATACATGTATATATATACATAGATTTATCTATATATATATATGATCTGTCACCTATTAATTTAGATAAAAAGTTGTTGTCTTAGTTATGTAAACAATATGGGAGGAAAAATATGTGGTTTATTAGGACAAACTCTTAACAAATAAGGTTATTAACAGCGACTGATTTAGGTCAGCCATTTAACAAATGTGGAAGACGAGGAGTTGGATTCCTGAAAGTAAGCGTTTTGTTTATTATAGTTCAACTATTGCTGTTGGTTTGATGCTTTCGAAATCATACGGAGGAAGCTGATTTATGAAAGTTGTAGAATAGTTAATGAATATAAATCTGCATTTTACTTGAAATTAATTATTAATAATCTTCTATGAAATGGTTGACTTAAATATTTGTTTCCTATAATTCCTATTTTTAAATTAATTTACAAATACCGTATATTATCTATGTACTAATTTTTTTAAAATAAAACACGTTGTATTAAAAATAAAAGAGATAATTAAAAATTTAATCTTTTTCATAAATATTTATAAATTTATAATTAGAGAAGAATTTTTTTAAAATAAAGTGTAATGAGTTGCTTCCACTTAGAATTTTACAGTCTAACCAACTAATGGTTTACGGTTCTCTATTTCATTTTTTTTTTTTTTGTTTCTTTATTCTATTCTATTATCCAAATCAAATATTATCTTAAATTGCTTCTCTTTTCTTTTTCTTTTTTTTATTCAACATCATTTCTTTCAAAAGTCCTATATTTTAAAAATTACAAAAAATTTATGTAGCTTTTAAAAGAATGTTTAATAATAGTTCAAAACGATTCAAAATATTGAAAATATTTTCATCTCAAATATTATATTGTGATTAAAGTATTGTTAAGTACATTCGTTTGTATCCTATATTTTTTAAATTATTTTTAATGTTTATGTAGCTTTTTAAATTTATGTTGCTTTTTAGTTGTTAAGTACATTCGTTTATAATTTTTAAATATAATTTATAAGTTAAAAATCACAATAAAAAGAGATAAATGACTTTTGGTTTCTAATGTTTGCTCCAATGGACAAATTAATCTTGGTGCTTTGAAATATACGCATAAGCACCTCAATATATTAGTTGTAAACCTTTGAGAAGACGAAAGAGCAAAATAATACATTTACGTAGTGCGAGTACATAAACTTATTTGAGTTGACACAGGCCTATCGAATCATGTTCATGTCGACTTACGATTCACATGACTTTTTAAATATTTTATTATTACTTATTTATTAAAATAATAGCAAAAATTAAAATTAAAAAAATTGAATTAACAACCATTACTACCACCTAGCACTATCAATATCATCAAATTCTAAATTTTTCAATAGTTATTTTGTCACGCCCTCGATCCATAAATCCGAGTTTATAACAATCGTTGCACATTCATGAGAATTACATTTTATATATAATTCACATAAATATATAAGGTCTATAATATCATATATATACAAAAGTCACATAGTTTATATATAATATTTACAAGTATAATATTTTAACGACCAAATAATGTTATAAAAATTTTGGATCCCTTTTACAATATTTCTATACATGATCTTAGAAAGTATTGTATACCCACCTGATTTTTTGTCAAAATACTCGCCACCAAACTAAAAATTTAGGGTGTGGACTACAACCTCTTTAGAACCATCTAATCTAAAATGTTAAAAATCAATAAAAGAGTAAGTAATAACCCAGTAAATTGACAAGTGATAGGTGAGTTAAAATCATAAAATAGGAGTAAGAATAATTTATAATATTTCAAATCATTTAACTTTATAATTAAACCAATCATAGAAAATATTTTTATATTTAAAAACCTGCAGATTTTAATAACAAAAGATGGGTTTATGTATAGAATTGTTATAGTAGGGATCCAAAAATTTTGTAAATGCTACTAGGTTGTTCGAAATATTTTGGCCGTAAGTATTATATATATAATGCGATTTTATGTATATACGCTACTGTAAACTTTATACATTCGTGTTAGTTATCAGTGAAAAGTAATTCTCAAAGGTGCGTGGTAATTGTTACATGCTTGAATTTACAGTTCGGGGCGTGACAATTTTATTGGCATCAAAGCTAAGGTTTTGACAGATAAATGAGTTTTACGAATACCTTAGAATGGGTCCAGAATAACTTGATAAAAATTTGCATTGTTTCCATATTATAAGAAATATAAAATGCCGCCGTGAAAGGGACAGGGACGACCTCGTAAAGTTACTAGGAATATCGAGGCATCTGCCCCTTATAACCCAGTTTGAACAACCTAAAGCTGCTGTCGCACCCTTCGCCGTTATAACAAGGTCGAGAGCCCAGATTCCTACAAACATAACTCCTGAAATGTTCCAAAATTTGACTGACCTTTAGAATACTAGAACAACACAACCTTAACTTACTGCTCTTCCTACTCCACCAAAACCTATAATAGAATTGTCAAAGCTAGTAAAGGAAGCTAGGCAGTTGAGATGTGAGTTATTTTCCAGTACAATAGACGCATTGGTAGCTAAGAATTGGATCCAGAATGTAGAAAAAAAATTTTAAAGATATAAGATTACATGATTATAAAGTGGTAGTGCAATTATTTAAAAAGAATGCACGCACTCGGTAGGATAATATTAAGGATCAGTCTACTTTAGCACTGACCTGGTTCGATTTTCAGCGAGAGTTTGACAAGTAGTATTATATCCATTTTCACTGGGACCAGCCAAGGCAAGATTTCCTACATTTAAAGTAGGTAACGAATAGTTATAGAATATGAGACAAGGCTAAGGGAGCTCCAGTATTTGCTCTTGAGCTAACTGTACCAAAAAAAATATTTGTTCTTCAAATTTAGAATGAAGAGGGTCTAAATTTGAATATCAGAGAACATATGACAGTTAGTGGACCTTCAAATTATAAAGAACTGGTTCAATCTGCCTTGAAGGCAGAAAAATAAGTTAGTGAGAGGAAGAAATTTGGGGAAGTTTTTTTTAAAAAAAAAAAAGGAGGGGGGCCAATTTTTCTCAGGGACAGTCTTCAAAGAAAGGAAAGAGTTAAAGATCGTTTCGCATAGCCCAACAACATCCAACACTGGCCGATTCTCGACAAAAAAAGCAAGCACCTAGAGATAGAGGGTTAATGAATAGCTCAGATACTGGTAGCTAGTTTACGACATAAACTGATAGCTAACTGTGTCCTAACTGTAAGAGAAATTATACTAGACAATGCAGAGAACTGAGACGGTATTTTCAATGTGGTTAAATTGGTCATATTTTGCTATTCTTTCCAAAAAATCGAGAATCTGAGTTAGTACACCAGTCTCTACAATTAGAGCTTTAGTTCACAGGGGTTCAAATACTGCAACCCCAGAAGCTGCCACTACATCTCACAAGAATGAAGTCAGCAGTAGTTCAACAGCATAGAATAGGAATGTTCGCATTTTAATCATTTCGATGTTGCATAAATCTTTTGTTACTATTTCATTTACACAACATGCCACTAATAAATCATCTCTTCTAGAACATAATTATCACTTCCTTAGAAAGGCAGTTGATTTGGAATTTAATATATAAGGGTTATGAGATAAAAATTAGAAAAAACTCTTTGGATGCTGATTTAATTCCATTACAATTAGTAGATTCTAGGAATGGATTGGTTATCTGCACATAAAACCTCAGTAGATTATTTGACGAAATATGTAGTATTTCATAAACTTGGTGTGTCAGAGATTAAGTTTGGAGGAAATTGTCAGGTATTACCTTTCTACGAATATATGTGTTAGAAATTAAAAAATTATTGCATAAAGATTGTCAGGTATACTTACCTCTTATGGTTGATACCACTTAACAAAAGGTGAAATTGAAAAACGTGTCAATAGTGAATGAGTTTGCCAACATGTTGCTTGATGAATTACCTGGTTTACCTCTTGATAGGGAACTAAAATTTTGCATTGACTTGTTGCCGGGAAATATACCTATTTACATGCCTCCATACAAAATGGCTACTATGGAGTTAGAGGAGCTAAAAATTCAGTTGCAAGATTTGGTGCATAAAACATGCCCTAGTGTGTCACCCTGGAAATCTCTGGTACTATTTATGAAAAGCAAGGACGGTACTTTAAGACTTTATATTGATTATCGGCAACCCAACAAGGTCACTATCAAGATTAAATGTCCCCTACCATAGATTCATGATCTATATGACCAATTTCAAGGTGCTAATATGTTTTCAAAAATTAAGCTTAGATCTGGTTATCATTAGCTTAAATCCAGGAAGAGGATGTTCCCAAAACAGCTTCTAAGATTAGGTATGGACATTATAAATTTCTTATTATGCTACCTGGTTTAACTAATGCACCAGTAGTATTCATAGACCTTATGAATCGTGTTTTCCATCCATTCATAGATAAATTTTTAATAGTTTTCATCCATAATATTTTGGTAAACTCAAAAAATTAAAAAGAGCATATCAAAAATTTGAGGGCAGTACTTCAAATCCTGCTAGAGAAACAGTTGTATACAAAATTTTTCAAATGTGAATTTTGGTTGAAAGAAGTAGTCTTCTTAGGGTATATTGTATTTAGTAAGACAATGCATGTTGACCTTAAAAAAATAAGAGCTATTGTTTAGTGGGAGTTTCCAAAGAATGTCATAGAAATTTGAAGTTTTATTGGGATACGAGATATTATCAGAGATTTATTGAGAAATTTTCTCAAATTATAGCGATATTGTCTCAATTAACACAAAAAGGAGTTAAATTTAAATGGAATAATAAATGCGAGAAAACCTTTCAAAAACTTAAAAATGGTCTTACATTTGCTCCAGTGCTTATATTACTTACACCTAGGGATAGATATGTGGTTTTCAATGATGCATCAAGACAAGGTTTAGGGTGTGTGTTGATGTAGAACAGATAAGTCATAGCTTATGCTTCTAGATAGCTCAAGAAGCATGAAATGAATTATCCTACGTATAATTTGGAGCTAGCTATAGTTGCATTAAAAATCTGGAGGCACTATCTTTATGATAAGAGATGTGATGTATTTACTAACTATAGGAGTCTAAAATATTTTTCGACTTAGAAAAAGTTAAATATAAAAGATAGTGAGAGTTAATAAAAGATTATGATCTTATTATTGAGTATCACTTAGGGAAAGTAAATATTGTAGTAGATGGTCTAAATTGAAAATCCTCGATAACTCTATCCTATATTAGAACTTCATACATGCCTTTGTTAATGCATTTGAAATCATTGTAAATAGCCTTTGAAACTAACCAATCCGGGACTTTGATAGCAAATTTTTCCCTCAGACCTTCCCTGTTAGATGACAAAACAGTTGCAGAATGGCTATCTGAAACTGGGATACCAAAAAATTCAAAAAGGAGAATCCAATGATTTTCATATTAAAGAAAATGGTGTTCTGGTTTAAGAGAGAATGTGTATTCCCAAAAATACAGAGCTTTAGAAGGCTGTTTTAGGGGAAGCCCACAGCTCAGCATACGTTATGCACCTGATTAGTACAAAAATATATAAAATTATTAACGAATCTTATTGGCGGCTTGACATGAAAAGAGACATCATTGATTTTATTGCAAGATATCTAGTATGTCAACAAGTTAAAGCTGAGCACCAAAAACCAGCAGGCACATTATAGCCACTACTTATTTTAGAATTAAAATAAGAACATATGACGATGGATTTCATTATGGGTTGATTGAGAACTCAAAGTGGTTACGACGCTATATGGTTGATCATTGATAGACTCACCAAATCAATTCATTTTCTTGCCATTTGGAACATTGATTCCTTAGAAAAGGTAGCTAAGTTATATGTAGTTAAGGTAGTTAGACTTCATGAAGTTCCAGTATCCATTGTGTCAGATAGGGATACTAGATTTACTTTCAGATTTTGGACCAAACTACAAAAAAACTTTCAAAACTTTACTGAAATTTAGTACAGTATTCCATCTTTAGACAGATAGCCAATCTAAAAGAACCATCTAAACTTTGGAAAAAATACTCAGATTGTGCGTAATTGAATTTTAGAGTAGTTGGGATCGTCATTTGTCTCTAATTAAGTTTGCTTACAACAATAGTTTTTAGGCTTGTATTGCAATGGCACCGTATAAAGCACTTCATGGCAAACAATGTAAAACTCCCATGTGTTGGAATGAAGTAGGTGAAAGAAAGTTGCACAATGTTGAACTAATTAAAGCCAATATTGAGAAGATAAAAATAATTCGAGAAAGATTGAAACCAGTACAAGATAGACAGAAAAATTATGCAAATAACCGAAGGAGGAACTCAGAATTTGAGGTCGATGATTAGGTATTTCTAAAAGTTACTCCTTGTAAAGGCATCATCAAATTCAAAAGACAAATAAATTAAACCCCATGTATATTAGACCTTTTAAAGTCATGGAGAGAGTTGGAGCTGTGGCTTATCGTTTAAAATTGCCAAGAGAATTAGATTGAATTCACAATGTCTTCCACATTTCTTTGTTGAGGAAGTGTATTTTTGACCCCTCTCATATCCTTCAAATTCTACCAATTCAATCCCATGAGAATCTATTTTTTGAAGTATAACTAGTAGAAATACTAGATCAAAGAGAAAAAAATGTTGAGAAATAAAGTTGTACCAATGGTGAAAGTGTTATAAAGGAGCAGTAGTATGGAAGAAGTCACGTGAGAAACATAACCTTCTATAACGTGATGATATCCTTACCTATTTTCGAATGTAAATAGGTTACGTATCTTAAAAATTTTAAGGACGAAATTTTCTTTAAGAATGGTAAGCTTGTAGAATTTGTACCAAAAATTCTCAAATCTACTTGGATATATCATATTTTTATTCCTGACAAATTTATGACACATCATGCATATAGAAGTATTTAATCAAGCATATGTTTATTTAATTAATGTTAAATCAAGGCACATAATATTATCAATATTTTTATGTGTTATTTACTAAATTTCTTAATTTTATTTTATTATACAAACTTAGAAATAATTAGAAACCTTAGCAAATGGCATAATTAGGTTTCTTAAGGTTAAATTGATAACTTGATAGATAATTCTTTCATAAATTGCATAATTAAAATTTTCATAAACTAGTTAGGTTATTTTAGGATTTTTTTTCTCATTAAATTAAGGGTAAATTAATAATTTCATAATTGATTAATTTTAAAACAAATTCAAAAATTACATATATATCCTAATTGCTATGATTGGTCAATAAAAATTTGAAATCTAGACATTTGCCTATAATTCCCCTTCTTGGCCGAATTCTTCACAATTTTCTCTCCTTCCCCAAGTTTCTTCAAGCTTCCACCAATTTCCATAATCTTCCTCCTTCATTTCTCTTATCTCCCATCATTGATAAACGACCAAAATACTTAGAAAAATTTGTAGAAAAATTTTATTTCCAATCAGTTTTTTTGGTAGAAAAATTGAAAGAAAATTTAGAAAAGTGGAGTTTTAAGCTTAGAAGGCTTTTGAGGAGTTTCTTGACCCTTATTTATATTTAAAAGTATATTAAATAAGCAATAGGAAGCATGTTAAAAAAATTTTAATTTGAACCCTAGGAAACCTAAATTTTAATATGTGTGTGTGTGTGTGTGTGTTTATGTTTTAATTTGATTTCATGATGAATTGATAATTATATGAATATATATTAAAGAATGATGTATGTTAATATGTGTATACGATGTATTTTGATGTTTTGAATGGGTGTAGGTTTAAAGATTGTTGTAGGAAGAATTGGAATTTAAAACATGTGTATGTGTAGGAAATATGTATGAATTGAATATAGTTGAATTGATCTAATGATTTTAGGCCATATTAAACAATTTTAATACATGAGAATCTAATATAAATGAATGTTTATAGTGTAGAAAAAAGTGGGGTGTGAATTGGTAATAAATAGTACAAGTTATTAATTTTAGAAAATTATATGTAAAGTAACTAAAATTTTGAAATTTGTAATTAATTGATGCTAAGATTTAATATATATATATATATATATATATTATTATGTAATAGTTTAGATTTTATTTGATAAAAATTTGGTGAAAAATGGAATAAAAAATATTAAGATAGGAATTAGTTCATATATATAAATATATATATATATATATTGGTGTAACGAATAAATTTATAAATTAATGTTAATGCTACAATAAATATCAGCTAGGAACAAATGCATAACATGTATTATTTTTGGGTTCTGTTTTCACATTTTAATATATTGATAATTAGTATATATAAAAAAAATATTGTTTAGGATATGAGAAATAAATATAATAATACTTTTTATGAATTGTTTGAATATAAATAAGTGATTAAATTTTATGAATATGTCACTATTACTCCAAATATTTTAATTTAATACAGTTCATCTATTCACTGAATAATTACTCACCCTTTTATTTTTATTTTTAAAATATTTTTAAATTAAATAATTTCAAAAAAGCCGTGGTTCTCGTCTTAGACAATTAGCTTGTAATGAGTATTTTGTCAGAAAATCATTAAGTATATAATATTCTCCGTGATCATGTATAGAAATGTTCAAAAAAATATTCGAAATTTTTGTAGATACTATTAGATTATTCGAAATATTTTGTTTATAAACATTATATATACTATACGATTTTATGCATATATAATACTATAAACCTTACACATTTGTGTAAGTTATCAATGAAAGATAATTCTTATAAATGTGTGTCAGTCGTTACATGCTCAGATTCATGGTTCAAGGTGTGACACTTTCGGAACAAAGAAAATGGCTATTATGCAGTTTGCTATATCCTATAGCTGATCCAATACACAAAATCGAAAAGAATATGGGTGAGGTTACTCATTCATTCAGCAGTTAAGATAAAAATTCACACAACCAGACAGACATCAATATAATTGTCATAAATCTTGAATCTTTTCAACTCTTACATATTTAAGATAGATTCTAAGATAATAAAGAAAAGACTTTATACTGTCATTATTTACTCCATACATTCATTAGTATAGTCGCTGCATGATATGTAACTTGCATGAAAATCGCATTTTGCACAACATAGAATGTGCTTGCTCGCATATTTCTTTATTCATGTTGAAGCTAGGCTCTCTGCCATTCATTTGAGGGTCAAAAGAGTTTACAAAATATCAAATCAAATAAAAAAACAGAAGGGGTTTGTTTTACTAAATTGATTCGTATTGAACCTGTGTTCTTCTTGCTAAAGAAATAACGAAATACAATGGGGCATTACCATACAATGAGGACTGGATCATTGACTTTAGAAAATAAGAAGAAAAATTTATTGACAACAAATTAATTAGGAGAGGAAGAAAGAATTCCAGACTCGGGAGTGGTGCGGACGCGGTGACGAGCAGGGCGTTGGACGGAGTGACTAGATCATTGAGTTTGCAGCAAAATTGTCATCCCAAATCACTTTTATTGGCTGTTCGTTGTTCTATTTCCATCTCTTTCTTGTCATTATTCAACCTTCATATCCCACGTGGCTCTCCATCAGCCATCTTTCACGATAGAAGTAAGTAGTTTCCAGTTTAGTTTTCAAGACAGTCTTGCCTATAACAGCCTTATTATATTATTATATTAATATAATAAAATTATTTAATTATAAATTTTTATTTGTATTAGTTAATAACAACAATTTAAAAAAAAAATTAAAAATAACGGTAAATATTAGTGAGAAAAAATTAAATTTAAAAAAATTATAAATTATTTATAACAATTCAGTAGAATTATCTTATCTAAAATTTTCTCTCACTTTTTTTCATCAGTTTCAACTTTCATTTAATTAATTAAAATTTCAAAACAAAATATAGCATATCATGCGTCCCCTCCATTTACAAACCCCCGCAGATAAGCTTCTTCTCAAATCAACAATTACATAAATGGCAAATTATTCTTCTACTTCTTATTCAAGTTCTTCTACTTGGTGGGTTGGTGACCGCGAAAATGTCGAACCTGCAGCTATTGCGTTCGAATGAAGGTAGTCAAAATTCAAGTATTAAAAATACTTCTGATTTTTACGACAGAATATTGATGTTGATCCAATTTTAGAACCAATGACACCAGAAATCACGCAGAAAAACTGAGAAGGCATCGCCGGAGACGGCGAGGAATTATGCCCTGAGAATATATGAGAGCATGAAAAGGAATGGATTGAGAGAAGAAGCTTGCAAGGAATTTGGAGAGGAGGAGAATAGAGAAATAGAAGGAGTTAGAAAGAAGAGCGAACAACTTATGGGGATGGATTATTTGTTAAAAGATTGTTTTGTTAGTTATCTTAGAGACATGGCAAGAATTACAACCCCCATCCCTCAGCAGGTGATTCTTCTCTTCTGTATGTATTTTTCACTCTTTTCATTTATAAATTATAAAATGAAATAAATCTTTGTTTTGGGTCGAGGGAATCTTCTGTTTTTGTCTTCATGAAGTTTATGATTGTGATAGTTATTTTAATGCATTTGGACTTTCTTTAATTTGTTAAAACAATGATGTCATACATACATGTTAACTTTTGGGTAATTCATAAACCATAGGGTATAATTTTATTTATTTTTTTATTTTTTGCTTTAAAAATTATAATATAATGATATAAAAATTTATATACTAGTTGACTTTACCTCGATTAAAAAATTTAAATCATGTATTTTACTCCACAATTATTAACCCGCCTAAACACATTTGGTGCTAAGTTAATTATCACCTTGAATAACGAAAATAAATTCGGATAATATATAAATTTTGCAAGTACAATAAATAAATAAAAATAATTTAGTAAAAACGTTGTTCATCTCATAGAACACAATTGTATGATTATGTATCGCCGCATGCATATGTAGTAATGTTGTTCACCATAACGTAATCAACATCACTCGCTTAATATCTGTTGAGATATATGAAATATAATTACTTCAGAAAAAAAAAAGACTCAAAAATAATTTCATTAATGGCTGTTGCTTTCGATATTTATTAACATAATTTTGCAGGTGGTTAGATTTTCCAGGATAAAATTCAGAAAGAAGTTAGAGATTTGCGATAATGAATATGGAACTTTTGGAAACAAATTGGTGGAGTGTTTCAGGACTCTTCTTCGGGGAAAGAAATCAACATGGCTGCAGATTCTCAAGGGTGCGAATGGCTACATTATGCCTGGATCTATGACCCGTCCACCAACTCGTTTTGTTTTCAAAAATGAAACTGAAGTTGGGAAAATGCTTCGTATGATAAGAATTCTTCAAAGAAAAAAAAAAAAAAGAAGTATTTCCAATAGATAAGAAATTGATAACACACATAAATGCAAATAAATTCTCATACTTACAAAATGGAAAGCATGTCCATGGAGATCCTAAGATTCATAATAATTCCACGAAAAAATTTCTACGGGCAGTGCAAAGAGCACTCTGCTTGAAGTTCTGGCAGGAAGATTAAAAGTAACGAAGAACTCGATCCTTACAACGACAAATATGCTTCAGAAATTTGTCTTAGTAGACTCATTGCTTACATTAGGGGCCAACTTGACAAGTAAGTTTTCCACAACCTTTCAACAAACATATGCTGAAATCTAACACACGCTTATATTATGGGCAATCGACTGATTTATACAACAACAAACATGTGAAACATACATGGTTTCAACTAAATAACCAATCAATATGTTACTTTACAAAGATAAGCATTGATAGTGCGTTTACTAACTTGGAATTAGAATTCAGAATCTAAAATCGGAATGAATATAGTGTTTATTTGCTAAAATAAAGAAAGGAATGGGAATGAAATCAGTAGATCCCATGCAATAGAATGGAATTCTCATTCCTAAACTTAACTATTTTATCCCTCATTTTAATTCAAAAATATAAAAGTTAAAAATTATAAAATAATAATTGGTATTATTTTTATTCATATTTTATAGTTATTATTAACAAAATTATTGTTAAGATTTAAGTTGGTTGGACGATTCCATAAATAAAATAAAGGGTTAAGTAAAAACACAAATTTGAGATTTTAACCTCTAAGTAATTTGAGAGTATTGTTCATTGTTTCTTTTGAGTGAAAACACAAATTTTTTTTTTAGATGTGAGACTTATTTTGGTAATTTCACTAAAGAGTTTCCTATTGTTTCTCTCTCTGCAAATCTAACTATGAACCCTTCATATTTTTAATTGTTGTTGGTGGCTAGAAGTTCTACCCTTGCGAATGTATCGTTTAAGGTTCCATTGGGAAAAAAAAATTTTAAAATTCTGAATAGCAAGATTGCTTAGAGTGAGTTACTTAAAATTGGATTATAAAAGTTTTTATAAAAAATTATTGTTTGTAAGTTTTTCTTTATTAGTAGAATATTTTAATGGCTCCTATTATTAGCTTGAAAGATTTTTATCCTGTGAAAAAGTTTTTCATAAGATTTTTCTTCGTTAACAAATCCTTGTATCTTGATTTAATTTTTATTACTTTTTAATAATTGATTGAATTTATTCTTGTAATTTAGTTGTGGTAGGCCTAAGTGATTAGTTAAAGACTTATTATTTTTTGATTCATCTCAGGTATAGTAAATCTTGACGTATTTTAATTTGTTAGTTTTAATTTTTATTTTTCTGCATAAAACACTTTCATCTCCTTAGGTGTTCTAGAGTTTAAATATAAGCATATTTTCAATTGGTATCAGAGTCTAACATCGGTCCTTGACTCTTAGATTGTGCCTAGATAAAAAATAAGTCTCAAAGGCTATCCATCCCTCCCTGCTTTAATGGGAATAAATATCTCTCTTGAAAAGTTCGAATGAGAACCTTTCTTAAATCAATAGATGAACATGTGTGGATGTCATTTATGAATGTTTGAAGTTCCCCTATAATCCTAGTTGATAGTATGAGTAGCTCTAAGAACTTTAGTCAATAGACTAAAGATGAGATAGCAAAATCAAACTGAAACAGTAAAGTTATAAATACAATTTTCATGATTGTCTTCTCTGAAAAGTTTAAAAGAATATCTATGTATGATATTGCCAAAGATGATAGAGATTGCCAAAAATACTTGAAATGTTCTTAAGACTACCCATAAGTGTATAAAAACTATTAAGAACTCTAAATTTTAAATACTAACCTCTAGGTTTGAGAAGATTAGGATGAAAGATAATGAAATACTTGATAAATTTTATACTGAGTTAAATGATATAGTAAACTAAAGTTTTAATTTAAGTAAAAGAATTCCTAAAAGTTGAGTAGTTAGAAAAGTTTTTAAAAGTTTGTTTGAAAGATTTCGTTATAAAGTCACTATTATAAAGGAAAACAAAAATCTAGATTCAATTAAAATAGAAAAGATAGTAGATTCTCTCCAAACTTATGAATTAAGTTTTTCTAAATCGAACACATCTAAATCTATAACTCTCAAGTCTATTAAGAAAAAAACTAAAATTAAATCAAGTGGTGAATGTTCAAATAATAAGGAGGTGGAGTTATTTGTTAAGAAGTTTAAAAAGTTTTTTAAATCTAAAAAGAAAAATTCTAGTAAAAATAAAAAATCTTTTAAAAAATAAAAGAATATTTCTAAAATAGTAGGAAGGTTCAATATCACCAACATAAAGGGTTTGAATACATTAAATTTAAATGTCCTAACTTCAATATAAGTAAGAAGGCTTTGAATGCCTCCTTTAGTGATGATGATACTAGTGAATATGAATATGATAAGTTATCTTATGATAAAGCTAATATTGTAGCATTTGTTTTCTCTATTAAAGATAAGTGTGTTGACTCACAAGAAGTTAGTTTAGTTGATAAGGATGATATTCATTGTGCATTTAAGAAACTTTATAAAAAGAGCTTAAAGTTTAGAAAGGTGAATGAGGATGTTTTATAAAAGCTCAATATTGTTAAAATTGAGAAAGAGGATCTTATAGTTAAATTAAAATAATAAATTGAATTAATTTCTAATTTAGAAGAATAAAAAAGAGTCTTAAAAAGTGAAATTAAGGCCTTAACTTATGAGTTGAAAAATATTAAGTCATAACGTATTAAATTCTTTAGTGGCACTAACAAATTAGATGAGAAGCTTAACATAAATCGAAATGCGAATAGTAAAAGAGAGTTAGGTTCTTCTGTGGCTAACCTTAATAATACTTTCATCTTTAAAATTGTGTTTATTGCTCCTAAGTTAATTGTTCCCAAAGTCAATAAAACTAAACTTAAAGTTATAACTATTCCTCATTCTGTGAGTCATTCATTAATGTATAAGAAAAAAATTTACTTTTTAACTAGGTTTATGCTAATCTACCATGAATGTGACAAAAAAAGGTTACATAAAGCCGTTGGACTTAGAAAGAAAGGAAGGTATAGAGAAAAAAAAAATGCCTCTATTGTTCCTAAATCTAAATTTGATCAAAATAGATTTGTTTGTCAAGTAATAAAATTAATTTAGTAAGTTAAAATAATCGGTGATAAGCTTACTTTATTGACTAAGGTTTCTACTAACCATAAACAATCTCTTAAAAATATGAGAGATTGTTGTTTTGTTTAATACATTTACCTTAACATAAGTTTTTTTAATATTTATTTTATTTTCATTTTTTTTATGTTTTTATTTTGTGTGAATTGGTTTTTATGCTTTTTTTTTACCAAAAAAAGCATAAAAATATTTTTTATTTTTATTTTATTTATGTTGATAAAACTAGTATATGGATCTTCACCGTGTTGTCATATGAGACTTGGTCTTCGACTTATATTTTATGGCAACTAAGTCTGAGTATTTATTATGCACACTATCAATGTATTTTGCATGATTATTTAATATCTTTATTCTGCATGTCTTTGAATTTGTTATGCACTTGTGATTCATTTTCTTAACTCCTATGCACTTCAATGTAAAGTTATTTGACTTGATCACATGTATAATATTTATGTACGTAATCATAAATTAGAATATTTGTTGTGGTGACTGAATTGACTTTTGACTAGTGCACCTTCTTTATTAAATGTCTTATACTCTATTTTAATATTTGAAATAAAATCAAATATGCCCAATAACTATTAAGAAAATATATAAAAATTAAAAATTAAAAAAAATCAATATAAGTGATATTTATTTTAAGAGGAGAAAAATAAGATAAGTAACAAAATTATAATTTCTTTTAAAGTCCAAGTGATATTAAGTTTAACTCTCTTTCATCATGTTATACCTATTCCAACTAGTAATTTTATATAACTTAGCCCTACTCATAATTTTTTTATTTTAAGCCACATATTTATTACTAATTATCACTTTACGCTTGCAAACCACTTATACTTGATTCACTTTGTTTCATGCTCATTAAAGAAGAAAATTGATGCAAATGCATTATCTTTATGTGTAGTATTTACTTAAAACTATGGCATTTACTTAATTTGAGCCTTAAGCTATATTTTCATGCAATTTTTGTGTGAAAAAGATCCTATTCAATCCATTGACTATTTTTAAGAGTTCTTTTTGTTTTTGTTTGGTTTGTTTCTTTTATTGGTCGACTCGGTTTTTCTTCATTTTTTTTTCCTAGCTTATATATTCTTGATGCGGACACTGTGATTTTTGTGATTAATTTGCATAGCACTTCCTAATTACTTTATCATTTAGTGACAAAAAAAGGGGTAAAATAATTCTATATGAGTTAAGGGGAGATATAAGAGTTTAAGAAAATAGATTTAGATTTGTTGTAAACCTAGGAAGAGTCACTGGGTTTCAAACTTGTCTACTAACTTGGTTACTTGTTTTGATTACTTTAGAGTGTTTACTCTTGTTTCTACCTTGCTTTTATGTGATATATTTTACTTCATATGTTTATGATTCTTTGTGTTATTTATATTTAGTGCATATTGAAACTATTGCTTTGATATTTCCCATGCGTTACACTTGGTCGTTTAAGAGTGTGTAATATAAGAAATAGGATATGTCAATATTTTGGAAAAGATATAGATGTGTTAGATTGAATTTTTAAGTCTTTTATAACCGAGATTTCATTTTGGTGATTGACAAAAATCCTGTTTGTTACTTTTATCTTTGTTATTATATCAAAGTTTTATCAAGGAATGGCTAAATGGGGAGTTTATTAGGATTTAAGTTTTTTGACCGATTTCATAAACAAAACAAGGGGTTTCAATTGTAGTAAGTATGAAATGATGAAAACAGGTGTTATAAAAGCAAAGACGATGGAATAGAAGATTGGTGCTATTGTCCAGCCAAGTTTGAGGCCGAGCCAACCAATAATGCAAATTCTGAACACCGTGCCAAGTTGGCGTCCAGGCCAACAATGCATAGAAGCTTGGTGCCAACAGCACATCAGCTTGGCACCCAAGCGAGCAATAAGTTCTTTTCCATACCAAAAGCGTGCCTGAGCCATTTCGAGCAAATGTCAAGAATATAAAACATCATTTGGCGTTTGAGTTTTAAAGAATATTGTTTTTCTAATTTTGAGAGTTTTCTGAGCAAAAATCTCTAACGTCTGAATAATTTAAGAGCATAATTCATTGTTTTTCTTAAGTGAAAACAAAAATTTTCTTCTTGGATGTGAGATTTATTTTCATAATTTCATTAAAGAGTTTCTATTGTTTCTCTTTCGATAAATCTAATTGTGAAATTTTCAAAATTCTAATTATTGTTGGTGACCATAGATTATAGTTTTGTAAATGTGTCATTCAATGATTCTATTGAGAAGAGAAAATTTCAAAGTTTTGAATAATAAAATTGCTCAAAGAGATTACTAAAAATTGGGTTGCAAGAGTTTTTGTAAAAGATCATCGCTTATAAGTTCTATTTTATTAGTAAAATATTTTAGTAACTTATGGTATCAATTCGAAAAGTTTTTATCATGTAAAAAGATTTTTCATGAGGTTTGTCTTCATTAATAAATTCTTGTGTCTTAATTTAATTTTTATTATTTTTTAATTATTGATTAGATTTATTCTTGTAATTTAGTTCTTTCATTAGTTAAAGACTTTTTTTTTTTTTTGATTTATCTAAAACATAGCAAATTTTAATGTATTTTAATTTATTAATTTTTATTTTTATTTTTCGACATAAAATACTTTTCATCCACTTCAAGTGTTCTAAAGTCTAGACCTAAACATATTTTCAATTATTAATTATTTTAATTAATTATTAATAAAAATAATTTCTTGAATAATAATAATCATAATTATTATAATTAAACAACAACAACAATAATAATTAAGGGCATTTTAATAATTTGAAATAATTTTTTTCATTTTGATTATAATTCCTATAATTGAAATAAATAATTGATTCTAAATTTCATTGCTCATTCAGATTTTAACCCATTACAATTCTAGCTCATTTGATTTGAGTCTATTCCAATTATAAATTAGTAAATGCACCATAAGAATAAAAATTTTGCTAAAGAAAAAATTTCATGCATACTCGAGAGACACTTGAGTTTGTAAGCGACTGTACTCAAGGCCTTTGTCCGAAGCACTTCACTTCTTAGATGAGAAAATTTTTCACTCATGCACTTGTGGATGGACAAGATACATTTCTAGAGTATGTTATGGAAATTTTAAGCTTGAAAGATCAAGAAAACAATTTAGCTAGAGAAGCAATCTCAGACACTGATCACCAAAAACTCATGACAACTAAACTTGCTCTTGGGACATGTCTGTCATGCTTTATAATCAAACATTTTCTGGGTCAGATCTAGCAGCTACATATGACTTAGTTGCCACCATACGAGCCAGCAGTAGGATTCAACAATCTTCTGCAATCATGTCATTGACCTCAGAGGAAGTGTTCAAGCTCTTCGATAGGATAACACTACTAGGTGATGGCAATTGTGTTCCAAAGCCCTCGTCAAGATGCCATTCCTTCACTAAGCTTGGGTAGTACATAATAAGTAGTTACAAGAAATAATAAAAATGCTTGTGCAAATATGGCAGTCAGAACAAAAGCGTCCTTGGTTTTGTTCAGGTAGATTGAGCCAACATATGTGAAATCTAGCAAGTTTCTTGAAGATATAATAGCTGGAGTTGGTCAACTGATACATCTGAGCCCAAAGAAGAAAAAGAAAATTGGGCCCAATTATTTTTCTTTTCTGTAGCCCATTAATAATTTAATGTTGGCTCACTTTTCTTTGCTTTATAAATGTGGCATAAGACAAATTGAAATGAGAAAATTTTGAAAATGCAGTAGAAGGTCCAAGAAAGAGAAAGAAAAAGAGAGAAGAAAAGAGAGGACGGAAAAGAAGAAGAAGAAGAAGAAAAATAATAGAAGGGAGGTAAGAAGTCGGAAGAAGTATTTTATTTTTCTCTATTTTGAAAAAATTTTATTTATTTAGTGTAAAAATTGTTAAAAATCTAAGAAAATAAATAAATTTTATTCTGATAGTTTCATAGTTGAAATTATTATTATTTTGACTTATTGAGTACTAGATCAATTGATTTTGAGTTTAATAAAATAGTTTAATTGATAAATTTTTCAGAAATTATTAAAAATTAGGTGAAATTTTATAGAGTTTTGAGCTGGAAAGAAAATACAAAATTATAGTAATTTTGGGGTTAAGATAGAAATTCTTATAGTTTTAGGGTTAAAATAAAAATTTTTAATAATTTTAAACTTTAAATATAAATATTTTTAGAGTATTTTTATAATTATTTATATTATAGGACTTTTTATAATTTTTTATTAATAATATTTTTATTTTAGAAATTCAAAATTTTAAAAGTTTTGAATCAAAATTTAGCTAAATTTTAAACTGAGATTTTATTTTTATTTTATTATAAGCAATATAAGTCAGTAGTTTATTTTAATGAATTGTATTGGTTCTTGTGAAATTTTACTAAACAATGATAGTATAAAAGAAGAAGAATCTTTAAAATTTTAGAAAAAAACACTTGTAAATCTATCCAAGTAGGTATTTTATATATAATTGAGTATTTTAATATTTTAAAAACTAAAAAATAAGGTGTTATATCAAATTTTTTTAAAAAAAATTATTTTTCAGAAAGATATTTATTGTACTATCTATTTTATACAAATTTTTTGATAATTTAAAAATATTATTATTGTTGAATCATACTTCTAATATTTGTAACGTCGTAAAATAGTATGGATAAATCATTTTGTTATTACTATGTGTGGTTGGATTATTAAATAATGTACAACCTTTTTGTTAACACTGGTGACTATAAACTTGATTTCAGTCTCACGGTGAAAGTCCGTAAACTTGAAATCATAGGCGGTGGTCTCTAAGAATAAAGCTTATAAAGTACGCATGCCATACATTTTTTGAACCACAGTCCCTGAAAATAATGCCCCAAAACCATGCATTACACATAATAATAGTTAAATTATGTTATTGTGAATAATTATTATTTATGCTTATTTTTATTGATTTATAATTATTTATAATGTGATTAAATAAAAGTATAATTATTATCACATTCATTTAAAAATCTCAGTTATGTGTAAATACTTACTTGACTTTAACTCACCCCTTTACTTTTCAAATTTATGTGAAGTAAATTAAAAATAAGTAACGTGAAGAAAATGATATTTTTTTGGTTGATATATTTTGAAATAATGATTAATAGTGTATGTTATATTGTCAAAACACCGTAAGAAAATAGTTATTAATCAGATAAATAAACACTTTAAATTTTGATGTGATTGATATTGTATAATAGTGTTAAAATTTTATGTGAAATATTAAAAATATTATAAAATTTTAATATTTACAAATTTTGTAAATATAGTCAATATATATAAAAAAAAAAATATTGTCAAAATATTCTCGATTTTATTCTTTTTCTTTAACTTATACCGTTAATTCACCTACCTCAATTTTTAAGGCCGTGACCCGCAACGAAATTATAAAATGTTACAGGATTTCAGATCTCTTCAAGGATTTGACGAGAATTGTTAACGGACATGATATGAAGCATACCTATTGGGTAGAAAGTGAACCTGGACTCCGGCTGCCCCTCAAAACATCATACAAGGACGACTCCTGAGTTGACATCCAACCAAGACGAGACAGGTAAGCTGAGTCAATTTAATACACAAAATCCGAAATTCGTTGAGGTTTACAACAAATGCATTTCATGGGGTTTAAAAACAAAAGAAGTTTCATTTGTTCTCCAGGGTTCTCAAACTAACTATGTCATCCAAAAAAAACAGCATTTATGAGATCTGTGATTGCAGAATTGGTGGTTGCCAAGCTTTCTACCAAAGTGGGGTACTCAGGGGGAATCGAAAGGATTGGAAAGGTTGAAATTGGTGTTCTGGTGACAGCAACACCTATGAACAATGAAGAAATGCAATGTCTTTCTGTAGGACCTCATAAGATCAAGCATGAGATCGCCTCACATGTATAGTCAATGTTGAAGCAAGTGGACATGTTCGTCTCCAAGTTGAGCGCTATAAAGATCAGGCAAAGAATAAACATTTTACACTAACAAAGAAGTAAATAGGGAAGATGAGCATATTTGAGAAATATAAGATAAATTCCCTAATACGACTGAACACTTTTCTGACATACAGGAAGATAAGTACCACACTCAATGGAAGCAGTTTCAAAGGCCATTTGTTCAGACATGGAGGAAATCCACAAAGACTATCATCAGAAGGCAAATGAAGATCACCCAAAGACTTCATGCTTTAATCAAACTACGGCTGCTCCAGGTGAAGTTAAGATATTCTCCACACTCTAACTCGCTGATGTAGATCACTAGAATCATTTTAATAATGTCCATTTAATGTTATGCAATGCTTCAGAGAGATGCATCTAGTGAAAAACTAATTAATCCTTGAACTTAGCAGGCAATTATTCTGGGCACCTCCACAGGATCACTGTTCTATAAATTTGACGATAAATACAGCCAACAGCAAATGAACTTGGCTCGGACACTCAGGTTTATTCCCAATATGAGCATAATGCCTACAAATCTGGTACAGCTTCCGTTATGCAGCTCCAAAGGCCAATATTTTACAACCATAGGGCACAAAGATTCTTCAGAACATCATACATGGTTGCTTACTGCATAGTCAATCTCCCGCAGAACCTAATAGAAGTTCTCAGTTCTCTTCCTGTACAGAAATAACCACAACAGTCACAGAACTTCAATCTTTTGCTAATTCTTGCAGGCACTGGCATATACTCTCTGTGTTTATTTTCTAGCTGGGCTATCATTTGCTGGAAATGGAGCACCATTTTTCAAGTATATGGTTCTCTTATCCTTAGTAGCATACTTTGGTTCATCAGTTTTCTTCTTTTAAGTGCCGTTTCTTCAATTCCAGAAGTTGGGAATGGTTTGGCAGGTACTTAGCTTTCTAATACCTTAATGAGAACGACAAAAAATAAACAAAATGAAAATTACGTAACAGGCATTGTCAGTTCTGTGTGCTTCACAGGTCTACTAGTTTCAATCTTCCTCCTCTTCAGTGGCTTTGTAATCTATACGTCCAATGTCCCGACCTACTGGAAATGGCTCATCTATGTGAATCCAACACACTGGGCAAACATCTTGTTTTGCAAATACCAGTTCAACGATGGCTACAAAGAACCTGCGCCAACTACCGCAGCCAACTTCCTTTCTATGACCATTTCCGACAATGTCAGTAGGAAAAGCTTACCTGACATTGTTTTGAGCTTTCGCAAGATGCCAAAAAACCTTGGCTACCTTATGCCATTCTACTGGGGTGGATAGTACTTGCCAACTTCTTAGCATTATTGGTGCTGAAGAATATAGAATTCACAGGAACAAACTAGTCATTGCCCTATCAAAGAAACTCCAGTAATTAGCAAATATAAGGATGATTCAGGCAGCAAATTTCGGTCACGCAATAGTAATAGTGATGATTCAGATGATTTTTCCAGGTATTCTATGCCACAGAACTTATATGCCTGGCATGACCAAATGAATGAAGGGTTTGAGGACTTCCATATTGATCCGGCGATGAATGGACTAGGCATTCCAGTCAACCCAGTGGCATGAGTATCTGTCATTTTCAAGGTGTGTTCCTACATCCTCTGCAATTGTGATTCTTACAAATTCTGATTATCTACGGATTTAAAAAAAATGAAAAAACTGGCTCCTCAACCCAAATAAGAGCTAATAAAACCATTCTATCTGTGGTATGAAGAAGGATCAAATGAAAGTACACCACTATTCAGCTTTGTTACAGGATATGCTAAATCCCAAAGCACGCTAGCCCGACTAGGTGGTTCTAGAAAAAGGCCACACTCCTAAAATGCTTGGCTGGAAGGATTCCTTCTACAAGAAATCTTGATGGCAACCCCTGGTAAATGGCTTTCCGACAGGTGCTTCACTTCTAGATTAATAGGTTATGTGGAGAAGCTTGACACTCACCAACCTTACCTATCTGTACGTGAATCCCTTCAATTTATTGCCGCACTCCGTCTCGGAAAAGCAGTTAACCCAATGAACCGCCATATCCATGTTGAGCCGGTCCTCAACCAACCTGGTTTACTTCCCTATTCCAACCAACTAGTTGGTTCCCTTCGTGATGCCACAGGAAAGACATTTGAAATAGCCATAAAGATGACTATTGCAGTTGAACTGGCGGCAAACCCAGGCATCCTCATTCTCGAAGAACCTGTATGCAGCCTTGATACCACGGTAACTTTGACCATCCTCAGGATCCTCTCTCAAGTTTCAAATTCAGGTCGGTCGTTAGACCCTCTCTAACAGACCCTAATGCACGTACACTTTCCTTCTTTGATCTGGCTCTCATTTTGGCAAAGGAAGGCCATGAAGCATATTTTGGTCCAATAGGATCTATCTGCAACATAGTACTGGATTATTTCGTGTCAATCCCCAAGAATCCAAAGTACTCAAAAACAGAAAGTCCAGTTAGCTATATCATGGGGGCTCTTGGCCTGGGAATAACAAAAAGGGGCAGCCCTTCACTAAAGTTTATAGAGATCTACGAAGCTAGTACCTTGAAAGAGACAACAATAATGTAATTTCTAATATAAAGAAGTTCACCAAGAACCAAGATCAAAGGATTCAGATGCTATTTATCCAAGTCCATATTCATGGCAAGCCGTCTTATTACTTGCAGTAAAAGTTTTAGGTAAAACGATTCTATTATGTCAGCATTATTGATGTGGTAAAACTATCTAATTAATAAAGTGAGAGAAATATATTTATTGGTGATGGGTAGAAAATATCAATAGAGAATTGCATAAATTTCTCTCACTATATTAATTGAATAAAAGAATTTTTTATTAAATTTTTTATCCATCGCCAATAAATATGTTTTTCCTTCTTCATTTGTTGAATTATTCTACTACATCAACAATACTGACATAATAGTAGGACTGTTTAACCTAAAGCTTTCTCGTACTTGTAAGAATACAAAGTTTCTTGTGGAAGAATGTGCAATATACATATGGCAGTCTTACAGGATGCATAATGATTGGTCTCCTAATGGGTTCTCAGTTATTTCAAATTGAATTCAAGGACACATATGGAGGGACTTCACGTTCACTTTACATCTACATGCAAGTCATACTTATTGGCGTGATCTCAGCAAACAATGTTATTCCCCAGATTGGAACAGACAGGTTGGTATAGTTACGAGAGAAGAGGGATAGAATGTACCTTCCAATCTTTTATCCAGCATCATGGGCAGTGGGTGAGATTCCTTACTTATTTCATTGCGACACTTGCAGTTGTAGGGATTGGGAACAGCATGGCAGGAATTGGAACAGGACCTGCTGCAGAATTTCTGAGGTATTGGATTGTGTTATTTATGTTCACACCGTGTGCAACATATTTTGGAATGATGGGTCACATTCCTGGCACCAATGCCGACGCTAGCAGCATTTGCAGTGTCAACAGTGACATCATTGTGGGTGTCAGGTTCTGGCATGGTTGAGGCGTTATCTGACATAAGGTTCTACCAGTGGATGTACTGGACTAACGCATTCGAATGTCCATCAGTGTTTACTGTAATACAAAGCAATGTGAATCAGATTGCCTGTGCCCGCGGTTGCCAGGTGGGTCGTTGGTGTGGGATAGACTAGCGACAGTGAGAAGTTTGCGCCATGAGAGGGTCAATAAAGACATACTCGTATTGTCCACAATGTGCATGCTCCTTGCCAGCCCTTCCTCTCTATTCTTTGTTGTTCAAAAGCACAGCTCACCCCTCACGTATAGTGTCAGCGTATGCGTCAGACATTTTGCAACCAATAAAAGATAATGAATGAACCATGTTGTACAACAAATAACACAGTGAAGCATCCAGCAGAAGCTAAAAGATTAGATAAGACAAGACAAGATGTGACTGAAATAAGCATTCAATAGAAGGAAATAACACAATTCTTGTACAAACACTGCAGGATGAATTAGAATTACCATTTTATATAGATTATTGATTCTTTTTTTTTTTTTTTGGGTCTCCCTTAATTATCTACTTTCTTAGCCTGCATGACAGCAAAGGATAAAATACAGCCATTCTCTGTCAGATTCTAACCAGGAATGAAGTATATTCTACCATAAGCAAATTCAGATTAAACTGCTGAATTCAAGGGGTTATATTGACAAGATAAGCATTCGACAGACGTACAAAATTTTGCTACAAGTTCCAGACTTTCGGTCAGGTTTAAAATATAAAGCAGCAGCATTTGTCCATGCCAGTGCATTTCTTAACATAACATTTAACTACAGGATCCATACATACTATAGAACTGAAAATAGCATATATGGAGGGGTCATTAAGTGGCATGACACGTAACTCTAAGAAACAATCACATTACTGGTGCAACAAAAATAATAGCTAAATGAAACAGAAGAGCTATCCCCAATCCACAAAGGGAAGAGGCGGATAACCGCCTTCTGGAGGAGGCTTTAATGACGGAGGTAGATTGCCCCATGACATTCCAATGCTGTCCCTCACCATACCACCTGTGAATTATGATGAGAATAATCGTAAGCATCGGATAAAAAAAAAAATCAAACCAAAAGATTGAATAAAAAAACTTACAGAACTATTTAATCATAGAAAGAGTACAATTTGACTAATGTGATTTAAGTGTCACTGGCAAATAATTTAACCACAAATAATAAATTGGTTCAAAACATGAAAACAGAATAAATAAAAGGGCTTATCACAATTTGAAAGTACTTCATCACTGAAAATAACTCAATTCAAGGCAAAAACTAAATTTAATTTACCAGGCAAAGAGTTTCCACCAACTAAATAAATCCTTGGATCAACTGAAGATGACTGAGCATTATCCATGAATTCTGTAGCTGAAACATTGTTATACATTAGATAGTAAAAATTAATATCACTCCAAATTAAACATGAAAGGTTATAAATTAACCATTAAAAATGTACCTACAAAACCTTGAGCACGAGGGTTTTGTGGGTTCTTGGGATGGATGTATTTACAAGAATCACCGACTGGGCAAAAACCCTTCAAGCCAAACCCCATGTTAACACAAACAAACACAAATAATTCAACATAATACCAATAAAAATTAAAAAAAAAATGTAGATAAACAAAAGAGAAAAAGGCACCGTTTTGACAAATCGATTGCAGACCCCTTTCGGAAATCCATCTGGGTAAGCCTGATTACTGCCTGCAATCAAGAAAATTCAAACCAGACAGTATGAAATTTCTGTATGAATTCATGTAAATTCATTCGTAATTTACAAAAACAAAAATTATAATTATTTAAAAAAAAAAAGAAACTTACGAGTTTGAGAATCGTACCAAAGAGCTTTTGCACGGAGGTGTTGGATGCTTTGAAGATGACGTTTTCTGGCGAAAGGAGTGTCTTGAAATTGCTTGTCACAGTAGTCACAATAATATTTACCCAATGGCATTTTGTTTTTGTTTTTGCTTGCTTTCTCCTCTTCTTCGCGATCGTCGGAATTTATGGGTTTTCCGTTTTTCATTATAAGGGTAAATTTCATTGAAAACCCTAAATAATTTTACAATTTTAGAGAAAGAGAAAATTTGTAAATATATGCATGAAGGCTTTTTTTTTTTTTTTCCTACCTAAAAATTATTGGAGAAATCAGAAGAGCTTTTGAGAAATGTAAGATTGGATGGTTTTTAAAAAAACTGTCCAAAATAGTGGAAGAGCTTTTGATGTATTAAATACTCAATAATTAATAAAAATAATAATTGACCCAATAAAATATTTTAGAGTTGTATAATAAGATCTTTGAAGTTAAAGTTTTGAATTCATTTACTTGGTCATCTTTTAACAAGTTTTTATTGACTTGGGAACTACAGGTGACATTGTATCTTGCCAAATTTTATTCAATAGACAAGGTAGTTTTATGATTTCAATTGAATACATATGGTGAAGAATTTTGAATAATTAAATATATTACCCTACCATAAAAAAAAACCCCAAATTTTGGCGCAATTTACGATTAGTAGCCCAAACAACCAACTTCTTGTCATTTAAATCCTCGAATATAAGCCGTGATACAAGACCCATTGATAATGCAGACTGTATCAACAATAGAGATGCCACATTCATCTTCATTTTGGCTGCAAATTCCGGTCACAAATATCAATCATAATTACCAAATAAGCCAATGTTAAGTACCATCAGTTTTATGAATACATTAAGAACACTTGCCCACAAAAGCAGCTTTTTCGTAGATCAAACTCGGTCAGTGCTTCTTCCACCTCCAGGTTGCCACGAAAACAAAAGCTACTTTCAACCAACCAATGTACTTCTATAATGTAACTGCCAAAAAATCAAAAAAAAAAAAAAACGGAATTCTTACAACAGAGAAACACACTTAGATAGGAACGTTGATTTTTGTCTGCTCAGGATGTTACAATCTGTTGTGATACAGGAACAAGATGTATCTAAATACCCATTGAGGTTTGGGCACGATTTAAGTAGCATGGATCTAAAACTGTTTTTACATAACAGCACAGTAATGCATAGAAAAAAGTTAAGAAAGACCAACAAATACAAACATCATAGATAGACGGTGCAAACATAACTTGCATACATTGACGACAGTTGTATCTGATTTTGTAACATTTCATCACATCAGATCATAAGCCAGGGAAGGGGCATTGCTTTCTAGCGTGCTCTGGTATCAATTTCACCAATATTTCCACCGGTACACCCTTTAGTTCTAGTTGACAGAGAGGCAATAGCACAATGAACAATCAATTGAGAAGTTTTTGTCAATGAAGTAAAAGAAAATTATTGAGAGGGAGACCGTAGTGCTTACCATGAGATTTGAAGTTAAATAATGGAGGAAGGAAACGTCCGTTTGGCAAACGAGTGTTTGGGTCACGTAGCTCATCAAAGAAGGGATGGATCAATGCATCTAGCTGCAATGGAGGTTAAAATTATAAACTAGGAGAATCAAGTGGAACAACATTAAACAGGTTGATAATACTTAAATAAGTAAACATGCCGAGCAAATCACAATCTTCACTTACAGCAGTGCACCGCAAGTTGGGAGAGTATTGTAGCAACCTTGAAACCAGATCCACAGCTTCAGGAGGCATGCGTTTGGGGAATATCTAAGTGATGAGGAAACAATCAGTATTTTTAAATTATATAGATAACAAAATACAATATGTCCATTCCTTTTTCAGTGAATCACACAACAAATTTACTTGATTTCCTAATACCTTGTGCCAAGGGTGAGCTTTTATTTGAGGAAACTTGAATTCAGTATAGTTGGGATTCATGCACTTTATTTCCTCCCTTGTAGGAGTACCCAATACCTGCAAAATGACTACATAGTATCAGGCATTTAAAAAAAACTGGCCAATTTACAACAGCAAAAACAATCAAATCGATATGACAAGTCTGCCAATCAAAATAATAAGACTTTGTTATGAATCCAAATATAAATCCACCATGAGCAAAAGCATCTTCCAAGTGAATATCAACCAGGTACAATTTTTGACACTCACAATATCCTTTTAAGTCAAAGAATTGGCAACATTCAACACCAACAAAATTTGCAAAATATTACATGTAAAATGCATAAATGTATTTTTGTATGTCTAAACATACACGTGTACATATATGGGCTTGTACGTTTTTGGAAGTTGACATCACCTAACAGCTAGCCAAGCATTTCAGCCTGTATAATTTGTTTTTCTCCACAGAAGTAAAAGAATTCATTTGAAAACATAAATTTAGTGTACGCAAAAAATATAAAATAGATTACATTACTCAAACACTCTAAGATGACACAATTACCTTAATGATCTCAACCAGCTGGTCAACTCCACTGTCGCCAGGAAAGAGAGGCTGAAAAGAATAGAAAATTAATATTCACAGACATTTTTCCAAAAGTTCAACAAATCTTACATAAAAGAATTTTGTACCTTTCCAAGCAGGAGCTCAGCAACAACACAGCCAGCAGACCATATATCGATAGCAGTAGAGTACTCGGTTGCTCCAAATATAAGCTCGGGTGCTCTATAATACCTAGAGCATATGTAAGATATATTTGGTTCCCCTTTTACCTGTCAAACATCAGGCAGAATGATACTATCAGACCTTCCAATCAAATCAAAACAAGGATATATTCAAGCGGGCATAACAAAAATAACAAAACCCAAACATACCAAGACTTTGGCACTTCCAAAATCACATAGTTTGACCTGGTGAGTATGTGGATTTACCTGCGCCGAAAAACGATATATGGACAAAAAACAAACTATAAATGAACTCCAAACTACACTTAGTTGTGCCTAAAATACTAACAAGGACAATGCAATTCATTAAATTGAAATACAATTATACAACTCAGATCCCAAAATCTATCCCTCAGAAAACCACCAAATTTGAATGCAAGTTTATAGTAAAAAAGTGTGAACATACCAAAAGATTTTGTGGTTTAATGTCACGATGACACACTCCAATAGTGCAATGAATGTAAGACAATGCCCTAAAGATCTGCAAAGTATCAGAAGCATATTAGTTGGCAGAAAAAATTTTCAAACAGAAAATTTAATCAACAAAAGATAGTCATTCCAGGGCAACAATGGTTCATTTTAAATGGCCAACATCAAAAGTTGGGTGGAAAAAAAACAAAAAAGAAAAAGAAAGAGCAAACAGTCACTAACAAGTACTTGAAATTACATTATCATATCAATTGTTTTGCATTCTCCACAGTACATATACATCTGGACCAAAAAAAGTTAACCAAATACAAATAATCAGACTATACCTGGTACGCGTACAGTTTCACATATATCATAGGCATCCTTTGGTTCAACTTGTTGAAGTGCTTGATTACACGGTGAACAGTTTCAGGAACGTACTCAAGAACCAGATTAAGATAAAGTTCATCTTTTTCAGTTGTTGAAAAGAAGCAATGCTTCAAACAGACGACATTCGGATGATCAAGAAGACGCATTGTTTGCAGCTCACGATTCTTATATCTCTTATCCTGCAGAACCTTCTTTATAGCCACAGTCTCACCTGTCTCTAAGCACTTGGCCTAAATTACAATTGAAAGAGAAAGTAAAGATACTATTAATTAATGTGGCCAAAAACAAATTCACTAATGCGTCATCACCAACCACTCACCCAAACAAAAAAAAAAATTAGAGCCTTACCTGGAAAACAACTCCAAACGATCCCTGTCCAACAATGCGCTCGGCCATGTAACTTATTGTCTATAAATTTAAATTATAAATCTATTAGTGGAAAATGATTAACATAAAAACAAAAATTAAAAAAAAAAAACTGCACTCAAGGACAATCTACTCAAAATCCAACAGAGCTTAATGTGTTTTTAACAAGCATAATGATGTCCTGGTGGGAACACTTTCATACAAATCAATATTTATTATAAACATCTTTTCAGATAAACAGGGAGTGGAGCCATGCACAAATTGGAATAGCACAAAACGAATAAGGTAAAATAAGTTAGTCAGATAATAACATAATTAACAGAATAATCTTTGTTAACATTAATCTCATGGATTTGCAGGTATCTGCTACATAGACGGTTGAAAACGATCAATGATTGCACAAAATTTTTCTGAAACAAGTGAACTTCATCAACTGTAACGGACAGCTGATGGCAAACTATTTTAATGTATATACGAACCACATTGCAAGGGAAATGAATAACACATGGCTATAAAAACTGTTAAGTGGTGGTAAACAATTTAATGCAAAGCCTTGTTACGCAATAATATCTTGAGAAGAAGAAAAAGAAATGGAACAAAAAGCTATACCTGTTTTGGTTGACCATTTTTACCACCAATAGTTGTCACTATTATATGACCCGTCTCAGTCCCATTACCATTAACAACTGTTGCTTCCATTTCCTACAAAATCAAGCCAAGCAGTGAATGCTACTGCTTATATGTTTGGTAATACATAAAGAACAAGAAAAGAGAAACCGAAACTACCAAATAAACAACATATATACCTTGTCATCCCTAATTTTCATGTCATTCATTTCCTCGGGCAACTTATCAACACCAACGGTATGGCCACTAGATTCTCTCATACAAGATGTAGGCTCCACACCCACTGAAGCCATTTACAAGACGTAAATGCACTCAATCCTGCTAGTTTTTCACCTCCACAATATTATGCCTTTACCTGCAGAAACCAGATGATGTTTAAAAACTGAGACATTTTAAGTTACATTAAGTGCAAAATGCCTCTAACCACTCTCCACAACCTACGCTGAGAACACTTTAAACTATCAAATCAATGAATCATCTCAATCTATTAAAAGCCCTCAGATCAGTACAAATTTCTCCTAAACACATACACATTCTGTATTACACATTCAAGACTTCAAAATTGATTGCCAAGTATAAAACTGAAGATCAGAGTTGAGCTCAAAGTCCAAAATACCATGTTTCTGTCCTTTGTTTAGAACCAAGAAAGGAATTAAAGTCGGACAACTATTTCACATCAAACGAAAAACCATCTAAGAACCAAGCAGAGAAGGCACGTATGCCTACAATCCTGAATAAGGCTTGTATTTGATTTTCAATCTTACTTCCCAATTGTTATTGTGCCATTAATTAGTTTTTGGCAAGACCAAATTCATTTAACATATATTGAGAATAACTAAAACTAAAGATCCACTAAACCTATTCTATGTACTGTCAAAAAGACTATGCACTGCCAACAACTTTCTTTTTAATCCATATTAAATTTTATATGTATAAGTATCTGTGACTTCATAGAGCTGAAAAATATTGACCCTCGATTATTCCAGTTTCATTTTCTTTTTTTTTTTTTTTCTTTTGCACCATAATTTGGGCTCTGTTTCTAAAAGCTCAACAAAAAGCCTTAGAAGGAGATATCGTTTATCTAGAATCCATCAATCCTAAGCCAGATTACAATTATATGTAGCTACGAGCCACCAAAACCTACCACAAACCATACAGTGATAAGTAACTACATAAATTCCACCATTATGGCTTTGTGATCTAACAATGGAACATTTAGAACTCACTACGACATTAGATAGTCACAAGGGTTCATCCTGCTTATACAAATAAACTAACCCAATGATTCACACAAAAACAACTAACTTCAGAAGGCATAAACCCCCAAAAAAACTATAACATGATTCAATATTCACACTCTAAGCAACAACATGCTTCCGTAATCACCAAAAATAAAATTCAGTAATTAAAACATAACCATAAAAAGATTCTACTGATACATAAAAAAATCATACTTACACCCAGAAAGGAATTTTCATGAAAAAATTTCATAAACAAACATAAATTATCAGAGCAAGAATGAGCAAAAATTTTAAAAAAAATTACATATTATTAAAAGATCTCACAATCAAACAAAGCTAAACCCAGAATCAAAAAGTTTAAACAATTAAAATAAATAAATAAATAAAAATTATCCACAAGAATTCAACCATGAAAATAAATAAATAAAACCCCACAGATCCAAATCAATAGCTCAAAAAAAAACCGATCCGAGTCACACAAACAAAAACAAAAACCCATATGACGAACACAAAATATATCAAGAAAACGAAAAAGTAAAATGTAAAAACATCCAATAGAAGATAATCAAAAGATTATAATACCTATACCGATCGAAAGAGAAAAATTTGAATATGAAGAAAATCCCACTGAAACAACGTCGTTTAGGAAACCAGCGGCTTAAGACAATCGCGCAGACGACAGAGAGAGAAACGGAAGAGGATGATAGACTTTATTTTTCCCCCTTTTTTTGGGTTATGCTAAAGGCATTTGGTTTCTCTCGCTGTTTTTGCTTTCGTCGGTTTTTTTTTTTTTTTT